>QEOT01008061.1:84554-128812 GCA_003123785.1 Pterocarya stenoptera
TTTTTTCATGTGAGTTTTATAATTCTTTACTTTTTTTCAAAAGAAGTGTACGACACTTGGGTATTTTATGATTGTAAATATTATTTCTACCCGTAACTTGGTGTCATGTGTTGGCCACGTTGCTTTACAGCCACTCACACCAGCATATATACAACATGAGCTTTGCTACACAATCTCCACCACACTCTACACTCTATTTTTTTTTTAATTTTTAATTTTTTTTAAATTTATTCTTTTTAAACTATTTCAAATTTTTTATTCATTATTCATATAATAAATGTTTGATAAAAGAAAAAAATTAAAATAATTAAAAAACATGTAGAGTGTGGAGTGTGGTGTGAATAGTAGAAGATTGTGAAGATTTTTTGATACAACATATGGATATCATGTAAAGCTATCATTTTTAAAAATTTAAATAGATGGCAAAATATAAATTTAATTATTTCATTTACATGTAAACAAGAATTAAAAGATAGAGTTGGCCAACACATAGGCCAATGTGATCGTTGTCATGACCTTGTTTATACATATGTTTATACATTAATGTAACAAATTAACGTAACCAACACATGATGCAGACAAATTACAAAAATACGTACACTTATTCACTCTACAGTTCCTGACAGGAGAACTCAATACAAACTTTGAGTTTATTTTTTATTTTTAATTTTTCTGACAAATTAAGACACCAGCAGTTGGGCATGCATGCACGCAGCTTCAGCTCTCAGACAGACACGATATTGATCAGAAGCAAGCAGCTGAATAACGAAGCAATTACCATGCCGAGAAAACTTGGAGCCAAAGATATTGGAGCACCGGAAAAGCTTCCCGTCGACGTGTTAGTGCTCAAAATCACGACAATCCAGTCATCGTCGGAGCCAATCCCAGCATGAGTGAAGTTCGAGTCTTTAAGATATCTTCCATACTGAGAATTTCTGTAGTTTTTAAGCACAGTAGTCTCGTCTAATTTGTTGACACAAACAGGCAAAATGGCCCCATCTGCTGTGGTGTTGACATTGATGTGACAGCGGCTCAGGAGCTTGTCGAAGTCTTTGAAAGTACTGTTCAGGCGACTGTTTGTGCCCGGAGTGTATCTGTAGGAATGGGCGTCAAGGCAAGGTTTGTCTTTATTTAACTGGTCTGCGATTTTGTCAGCAAGGCAAGCTGCCTTGGTGTTCAGAATGAACACGGGGAGATTTAGTACCGACACCCTGTAGCCGTTGATGTCTTTGAAGAGCTGTTTTTCTTCTTTATCATCTGTAGGCCGTCCGATATTGTTAATTAATTATAAATAAAAACTGCAATTATGACTTGTTTTCCTAGCTACTAATATTCAAAACTCATGAAATTAAATAAGATCATTAAAATAAACTAGCTATGGCATGAATATCCTCTGTTAATAAATTTTAATTAACGATTTATTGTATTGCTAAGATCAATAAATTATATTAAGACATAAGACATGATATAATGGAATATTTTTTATAAACAAAATACAGAAAAATAAACATTTGTGACAGATTATTTACAACGATAATGATTATTTACGACGAAAACAAACTATTTTTTTTTTTTACAGGAATTAGTCATTTTCGCAAGTTTAAATAACTGGTTACAAGTAAACAGTTTTCTTGTAATGAAAATTAATTAAGCGTCGTAAACTAACCACTGCAACCATCTGAATAAGAAAGAAACGGCATGCCATGAAGAATGAGCAAAATAATTATGGGGAGGCTAAGTTTGAGGAAGGCGGCCATGGCTTCAGCTGCAACAAGCTGAGATATTTGAGCACCTTATGCGATTTGCGTACAGCTAGAAGATCGGAGTGAAAGAAAAAGATGAGCATTGGGTGTTTTTGTTAAGGTAAGTAGTGACCTTTGAATCTTTGCTTTTTTTGGGGTTGCCTTGCTTGCCAAGGTGATCCAAGCTGTGGGATCTTTTTGTTTCTTGTGCAGTTTAAAAGTTACAACTTTCATGATCAATGACTACTGAAATTTTTCTTCATTCTTTTTGAAATGGATGATAAGATTGGACTGATGAGAGACAATCTATATTACATATTTACAGTGAATTTTGTTAGATTTAATGTTGTTGATAAACGGAAGGGGGGGATTGAAAATTTTTGAAAATTCAAGAGTCCACTTTGATACAATTAGAGTTTTAGAGGCACATTGTGAATTGAGCGAAGTTCGAATAGGTAAAATGTAATTAACCCTTAATCTATTATACATGATATTATTATATATTTGATGATAGGATAAAATATAAATAATTATATTTTTTTTCATTAGTTTAAATTTTTTAGACGAATAATGATTTTACGTTATATAAAAATGGAGATTTTGAATTGGAATCTTGATTTTATATGCTGTAATATTCTATCTTATTTAATTAAATATTAAATATGTAACCATTTACATGACCTTCGAATCTCAGCTTTTTAGGTGGGCTGCATGCCTTGCTTCCCAATTAGGTGATCCAAGCTGTAGCCGGATCTTTTTGTTTCTTGTGCGGTTCAAAAGTTAGAGCATTCATGGTCAAGGATGATCAAACTAGGGCCGAGACACATAACTGTAGGGCCCACGTAGGGACGGCCTCATTGTCCAAAGGCCCCGTGCCAGTAGTACGTACATGCTTGATACGAGGAATACTATAACTATAAAAGAATTATATAAAAATAATTATATAAATTAATATAATTTTATATAATTCGTTAGATTTATTTTAAGATAAAAATAATTTTATAATATGATAAATCACATCAAATTATATCAGTTCGAAAAAATATTTTTAATATTTTTGTAACAAAATTTTTTATTTATTTTTGCAATGAATTTTGCCGTTACAAATTTTCCTTCCAAAGAATTCATTTCGTTGCAAACGAATTACAACAAAATGAATTCATTCATACAAATCTCAATTAATTTGTTTATTAATAATTATATTTATTAATATAGTTTTTTCTTATTATTTGTTTTTACAAGAAAATTTGATTTTTAATAATATTTCTCATATTTTTACAACTGGGCACACGTGCATTGCCACCAATATATATGTTGTATATATGGTGTTATGTGCACGAACCTAACCACGTGATTATATTTATGTTCTAATTTCTGAGAAATCTGCAGGATCTTAACATTGATCTGATAATTAATTAGACGCATATTTAGTAAAGATTTTTTTTTTAAAGGAAGTAAAGATTAATTAATAAGAACTAATTAAGTAACTAAAATAGCATCCGATCTAAGGGAGATCTTGTTGCATAAATCTTGTTGCTAATAGCGTCGAAGCACATATTCGTCAATTTTACTAATTTTACCTTTTTCGGTGACAATTACCTGTTGAAAATAGATAATAGCGACCATAATACAAAATGCTAAGAAAATATCTTGGCATTTGCGGCGATTTAGTAACCTTTTGCGACGATATATCGTTACAATTGACTTTTCTCAACAATTTATGAATAAATAAAAAAGCAATTTTCATCTACTTTTTAGACAGTTGCAATGGAAAAAAATCATCATAATAGTAATTTTTACAACAATTTTTGTCTATTGTTAAAATTTATCAGAAATGACATTTTAAATTCGTCAAACAAGTAGCGAATTAGCGTTGATCTTGCACTCGTCCATGTGTTTGGGGAGGTCTTAGAGCTGAGTATTGGAGCTTGGCACGATGCTCATGCCGTTGGTGGAGCTGGTGCAAGGCTCATCCTCTAATTCATCTGCAATTTCGTGGGCAAGGCATTAGTCTGCTTTGCCATTTTTCAGACTGACTTACTGCTTGCGGCCTGAATTAACTGATGATGCCCTGAAGAAGATTGTCTTCATCCTCTGTGCAGATAAAATGAAATATATATAGGAAGGTCTCAACTGATCATCACTAGAAGCCACTGAAATAAAGACAATATCATGTCTATGACTCTATGCTGCAGTTTAATATATATGCTAACAGTAAAGACTCGATCGAAATAAGTTTTCAGACTCATAAACCGATCGAGTATGAGTGATCATCACTTCCTAACGAATGAAGCGCAACTATTTAATACAAAAATACCATTATATATAACAAACTGATTATTCTACCACACAAATTACGATCAAAACCTACAAATCAAGAAACTAAGGGAAGGAGATGAGGTAGAAATTAAATACCATTACAGAACACTTGTCGAGGAACCAAAACTAAGCCGGCATTGACAAGCACCAAGAGAAAGAGACGAAGACTGAAAGAACCCAAGGTGATCTGACCACTGGCAAAGACCTTTTGCGAGAGGATCTAAGAATGCTCTAAAGAAGGAAGAAATAATTAAGTGAACAGATAGAACGACTTGTGGTAGTAGATGGATATGATCCTTTTGAGGTTTTGAATTAATTGATCTAGCTGTGGATTGCCTTTTTGTTTTGAAAGAAGTTCGATGCAGGTCATGCCACTTCGTATGAGAAACATATATATTATACGTGGCGGACATGCAAAGATACTAGCTGGCATACATGGATTTATGTCATGGGCTAACAACTCGGCTAAAACAGTAGTCCCGTCCCCCAAGTCGGGGCTATTCATGTGTATTTTTGCCAAAGTATTCTCGCGGTGACAGAGTTAGTTCTGTAAGAAATATTATTCAAGAAATTGATAAGTTTCGGTGAGATGATCTTGCTTATATATAACTGGACTAGCTAGCTTGGTACACCTGGCCGCTGAATTCTGTACCTGCGCCATGAAAGATAATGACACACCGAGTCCGGAATATCTCATATATAGTACTAGAGTGCATGAATAGCCTCCACCAGATCACCCTAGAAACTCCTCACCTTACTTCATCCAATGTACGTATCTCCATTTCCACAGACGTCTCCGCAGTAGGCAACTCACCCGACACGTTGACACCCCCTCTCGCCAAGTCTCCCCACTTGCCTGCCCCATACGTACACCAGACAGCTATATAACTCGCATCAGTTTGAACTACTTGCCGCCTATGCATATCCAAGGTCTCAATTGTTGTAAGCTCTCCGGCCTCTTAGTATATGTTTCTAGCTAGGTCCTTAGCAACTCGATCTAGACCGTCTGATTATCCTCCCAAAACCCACCGGAAGAATCCTTTTCCGGCTAGATTTCCAGCAACTCAGAGGCCCTTTAGAGTGTTTGAAAGAATGGCTTCAGGTGGCCAGCACTTTCCACCACAAAGGCAGGAGACAGCCTGGGACTATATAAGCCATCCAACAAACTTCATGTATTTCTTTTTTTCTGATTCATATTAATATTACGAGCCTCCATTAATGCAGGCACGATTAAAATTAACTAACGTGAAAGTTTTGCAGGGAATGGTGGCGTTAGTGACTGGTGTGACTCGGGGATTGGACGGGCCGTGTGCCACTCCTTTGCTCTGGAGGGTGCAACCGTGGCCTTTACATTTGTTAAGGCTCATGACGATAAGGATGCCCAGGACACACTCATGATAATAAAAAAGTCAAAGACGCCTGATGCAAAAGAACCAATGGCAATAGCGGCCGACTTAGGATATGATGAGAATTGCAGAAGGGTGGTTGATGAAGTGGTGAATGCCTATGGCCGGATCGATATCTTAGTCAATAACGCGGCTGAGCAGCACAAGACCACCTCAGTGGAGGAGATTGATGCGGAAAGGCTTGAGAGGGTGTTTACGACCAACGTCTTGATCTCATACTTTTTCACAGTCAGGTAAAAACGTCGAATACATATATATATTGCTTACATTGATTATATGTCGTCAAAGCATGCAATTGATGTGGCCTTGGATGATATAACTGATCGTGATAGGCATGCTCTGAAGCACATGAAAGCAGGGAGCTCCATAATCAACACGACATCCGTGACTGCATACATAAGGGGAAGTAAGAGACTGATCGATTATTCAGCAACAAAAGGTGCGATAGTGGCTTACACGAGAGCTCTGGCTCTCTACAGAGAGGAATACGTGTCAATGGGGTTGCCCCAGGACCCATCTGGACGCCATTAATACCGGCATCATTAATCAGCGAGGAAGAGTGCGCTAAGTTCGGGTCTGACGTGCCGATGGGAAGGGCGGTCAGCCTGCTGAGGTTGCAGCAGCATATGTGTTTCTTGCGGCCAGGTTCTACACCCCAATGGTAAGTTTAATCATATTGATTTAGCTGCAACTTCATGTGCATTAATGGCTATTTATTTATTTTTGGTTAATTTCTCCTTTGGGCTGTATATGTTTTTAAAGGTGGGGCCGTAGTGAATGGCTGAGGCCGGGTTGTAGGTGGAAACGTGCTTGCTGGACTCTTTTGGTATCTTTCGAGAATGGGATCAATCGTCTTGTATATGAAGGAAAGATAGGCAACTGTGTCCCATGGCCATGGGTTGTTTTGTGAAGTTCGTAATGTATTGTACGAAATTCGAAAGCAAAAAAAAGAAGTTTATATATGTACGAAAGCTTCTGTGTCGACATGCATATATATATATATATATATATATATATATCTGGTCTGGTTGTTGCATGCCTGAGGCTGTAAAACTCATCATGTATCTGTTGGTCTTTCATGTTTAAACATCTCAAGCTAGGCTAGCTATGAGTAGTACTGTAACAACATGCTATATATCTATCTGTTTAATTTACGTGTTAATTATTAAGCTTAATATATAATTATCACCTCTCATATAATTAATCTAATTAGCACGCATCAATTAATTATATGCATTTCGGTCATGAGCTTTCAGTACTAGACCAATTGGTGGATGATCAGAAGGAATGGTACCATATATACAACATGGCACCACGCGGGTTGCCTTAATTAATTTGTATACAGTACTTGTGAGCCGAGAATAATGCCTGTTTGAATAGTGAGATGAGATGAGATGGTTTTAGATGAAAGTTAAAAGTTGAATAAAATGTTGTTAGAATATTATTTTTTAATATTATTATTGTTTTTAGATTTGAAAAATTGAATTGTTTATTATATTTTATGTGAAAATTTAATAAAATTGTAATGATGAGATAAATTGAGATGAAACATTTTCATTATCCAAATGGACGTATCGAATTAGCTGCGTATATGCATGCAATGGAGAGGTCCAAGCTGCATGTACGTAACAGAATTTTATGTTTTACCATATGGTATGTATTTGTACGAGTGAAACATTGTGCTGTGATATTTTCTTCCGAGCTCGAGAAAGGAAGAATAAATTAATTATACGTTCATGATCAAGATTCGGAAGTTCTGTAGAGCGCGCGAGAACCTTCTTCATAAACCAAGGTATATATAGTAGAGCTAACGCACCTAGCTGACAAAATTACGTCAAGTACTACGAGAAAACACACAGATGGAGCAAGCTGGACCTGCGCTCAGAATTGATCTCATCTCTATCCTCACCGGGCACTAAATTTACTGTGTATGTAGCAAAGAGTACTAGTTTATTATCTTAACATATTATATATAATTATGTTAGCTTCTAAGTTTATTTTTATACAGTTTTTTTTATTTGTAGCACTTCTTATCTTAATAATAAGATAAGACATATATTAGAGACATAAAAAGACCACACAAACCGATGTCGTATGATATCAGTGCGTCACGTCAGTTAAGTTTTTTTTTCTTATTTCCATCGAGCCCTCGTCCCCTCCCCCATTTTCATTTCTCAAAGTAGAGTAGAGTAGAGTAGAGTAGAGAGAGAACCTGCCGGTGAGGGACAATGACGTCAGTGAGGGGAAAAGAAGATGGTTGGATTGCAGCGGCATTGGGTTGGAGAGATGGGGTCTCGAGGGTTTGGAAAAGGAAGAGGGGAAGGGAAGAGCAGTGGCGGACCTATGTTATGTTTAAGTGGGGCAGGGCCCCCAAAGTTTTTTTAAAAATTTATAATATATCTTATATTTTATTTATAATTCTATAAATATAGCAAATGCTCCCAAAAATTTATAATCCCCATATATTTTTTAAAATTTTCAAAAAGTTCAATATACCTAAATTGTCTTTCTTCAATTTTTTCCTATAGTTTCAAAATTTTGTATAATTTTTATATATTATTTATTTTCAAGGATATGGCTTCACTAAAATTAAATTAAAATAAGTTAATTTAGGAAAAATAGTTGAGAGGTTTTATCCTCTAGACTTCATTAAGTAAAAAAAATTTATTTAAGGTCTCAAATATTATAATATTATATGTTTAATGTGATACAAAAATATTTAGATTTTGTATGAATCTTGATAAACTAACTTACATACTAGAATGAAAGATGAACTTTTAAAAGATCACTTGATAATTTCTATGAAGAAAATTAATTCTAAATATTTCATTATAAAAATAATAATGGATTAATATTATTCCATGAACTATAATCGTCAGAAATTTGAAACATATAGTAAGTTGTATTTTTTAGAATTTTATTTCTATGTATATGTAACAAATTATTGGATCTAATTTTATATATAGTTATACTTTTATGATTTTTTAGTTTTTTTTTTATTATATAAATATGTCACACAATAGAAAAGTTGGCCCCCTTATAAAAGTTTCTGGTTCTACCACTGGGGAAGAGGAGGGGAGGGGCGCATGGAAGACAAAATAAAAAAAGACTACCGTGACACACTAGTATTGCATCGCATCAGTTTGTGGAATCTCTTTATATCTCTAACCGTTATAGTTCTATTAAGACGGTTAATATTTATAAAGAATATTGTGTGCATGTCTACAGAGTAACCTAGTCATGATTAAGTGTCAATGGTGACGTTATGTCGTCAAAATAGTTACATATGTATTCATGTGGCACGGTATGTCAATGTTAATATCTATCAACTATCAATGTTGACCATTAGTAGTGTTACATGACACTAGATATTTAAATTTGACTGCAATACATTATATTTAGATTTGAAAAGATGACAGAGATATTAATTAGGGGTAAATCTCCTTTTTTCTTAGAAATAGATAAAGATCCTAACTTTGTTCTGTGTTATATTTTTATCAAATTTTGACTTTTGGTTGGTTAACCTGACAAACAAAAAAGTGTCATGCCTATAACTGGCTGAATTCAGGAGCTGGGCCTGTTTAGATGAGAGATATTGGCTCGCCCCGAGTCGAGAACTTCAGAGCTCTTCCAAATAAGAAGAGTCACAGGACAGTGGATGATAGTAGAATTCCAGTCCCCATCTCCAACCAATTATGTCCGGTTGGTTCTAAAGACGTGTCCGCTGCATGCGACTCATCCGACACGTTGACGCCCCCTCTGGCCACGTACCCCCAGCTTGTCCACACTCCAAATACACCTATATTAATCCACCCCAATTTCAGCCACCGCCCCATGCACATCAAAATTAACCTCATCAACTTTTGTGAGCTAGACCTCAAAATCTCACTGATTAACGACTCCTTTACCGGAGACATTTCCGGGACTACTAAGACGTACACCACCCATTAGAGTGTTTGAAAGAATGGCTTCCGGTGGCCAGCAGTTCCCACCACAGAGGCAGGAGACACAGCCTGGGAAAGAGCATGTCATGGAACCTACCCCTCAGTTTTCAAGTCCAGACTACAAGCCTTCCAATAAACTTCATGTATACTTTCTGATTTCGCCTCAACTTCATGCATAGATTTCGCTTATCTACAACGTCTTTTATGCAGACTTATGCGCAGGGCGGCAGGGGTGGTCTATGTGACTGTGTCCATTGACGTGTCTGTGACTCTGAGCGTGCGCACAACTAGATCTAGATAATGATAATTCTCACATGATTTGTTAGATATTTTCTTCATGGGCCCCTCAAGTTAGAGGGAGGTCCTTGGAATCCTTGAAATGTTTGCTTTTCATTTGGCTAAGCAGTACTTAAGTAATGCAGGCACTAATAAAAAAATAATTGACGTGGAAGTTTTGCAGGGGAAGGTGGCGCTGGTGACTGGTGGGGACTCGGGGATTGGGCGGGCGGTATGCCACTGCTTTGCACTGGAGGGTGCTACCGTGGCCTTTACATTTGTGAAGAATCAGGAGGACAAGGATGCTCAGGAAACACTCCACATAATCAAAAAGTCGAAGACCCCTGATGCAAAAGAGCCAATCGCCATACCAGCCGATTTGGGATTTGATGAAAATTGCAGAATGGTAGTTGAAGAAGTGGTGAGTGCCTATGGCCGTATTGATATACTGGTTAACAACGCGGCTGAGCAGTACAAGGCTTGCTCGGTGGAGGAGATCGATGAGGGAAGGCTTCTCAGGGTGTTTAGAACCAATATTTTCTCTTGCTTCTTCACAGTAAGGTAAAAACGAACTGAAGTTACACTTGCAAAATCAAACTTTTCTTCTTCACATCACAAGGATCCTGATAATAACTGATGATGATGATGATGATAGGCACGCTTTGAAGCACATGAAAGAAGGGAGCTCCATAATCAACACTACATCCGTGAATGCATACAAGGGACACAGCATACTGATCGACTACACCTCAACCAAAGGTGCAATAGTGGCTTACACGAGAGCTCTAGCACTTAATCTCACATCCAGAGGCATACGCGTCAATGGTGTCGCCCCCGGACCAATCTGGACACCATTGATACCGGCATCATTCAACAAGGAAGAGATTACTAAGTTCGGGTCTGAAGTCCCTATGGGAAGGGCCGGTCAGCCTGCTGAGGTTGCACCTTGCTTTGTCTTCCTTGCTTGCAACCATTGCTCCTCTTACATGACTGGCCAGGTTTTACACCCTAATGGTAAGTTTTAGTATATTAATTAAGCTGCAAATTATGCAAATTTTAGGAGCTTTTGGTCGATATTGATGACCCATTTTTTTCTTTTGGCAATTGTTTTTTTGAAGGTGGGACTGTAGTGAATGCTTGAGGATCTGCGGGAGAATGTGTTTGGTGCTCTCTTTTGGTGTTCTTCCGAGTAAACTAGTTATGTATATGGAAGAAGGGGTGGTGACAATGTTATGGATACTTTTTTATGTATATAGCTCAGCTTCTGCAGTGCCAGAAGAGTGGTATGGTGTCAAACGTGGTTTTCATATGGTGTTTCAGCTAAGCTGCGTTAGTACTTAGTGGAAGTTTGTAACACAAGGAAAAAGAGAAAACATGGTACTTAATGAACTTTTTCTTGTTATGAACGATAATAAATGCAAGTGCTCCTAAATTATACAGTATTGGAATCTTTTAATGTTTGCATAATCTACTCTCTGTCGGGAGTGATGCTTTATCGAATTTATCGAATGAGGAGTTGACAATGACAAATCTGGGATCAAGATGTTCAATGAATATTTCATTCGTACCCGTTTTTCGTTTTTTTTTTCTTTGTTTCTTGAACCTATAGTGAGTGAAGGCAGGTCAAATCTTGTACGCATGCATGAAATTTAAATTCCTCCACAATTAGGTGATTGTGTGTTTCAACAATTTGGTGATTCTAGGCAGCAATACATTTTATAGAAGGGACGAACATTACCGATTATGAATCTCAAGTGAGATCGTAGATTGTGGCCAAGAAGTCCAAATAAGTTTGCTATTACCGTTGAGAAAAATAAACTTCACTAGTACTTTTTTTATTTGTTTAATTATAATCCCTTAGAGATACTGAATAATCTGAACACTCATTATGGGGAATTGTTTCAATGGTCAGGTCGGGTGCTTCTCTCTTTTCCTCTGAGAAGATTCCAAAGGAAGGTAACCCTGTAACTTACTAGATTTAGACCAATTAGTTTGTGTGGTGGTGGTGGTCATTTTTGCTAAAGCAAGGGTGACAAACAAGCAATTCGCTGCCAAGTTTTTTGGGAAATTTTCAGCCTGGGTTTTAATCAGATCTCCGGGAGATGTTTGTACAAAAGCCTTTCCTTTTGATGTAAATATACAGATTACACGTCTCATCGGCTTCAAAATGTCAAATGTGATTGCTGTCAGCTCCAGCTGAGGAAACATGTGACCATGTTCTATGCGCAAGTCAATTCGCTCATAATGTGGAATTACTTCTCAGTGAGGGATTGATTATCTGGAAGGGCAGTCATTGATCTAATAAGATACACTGGTTCCAGAAGGCAGGGTAGAGTTCACAGCTTGGTTTGGAGGTTGGATCTTTGCCACCCATTATCGCTTGGAGTCTTTCGCTGGGAGATGCTCTGCTAGAAAGGAGGTTGGCATAGTATAATAGGTTTGCATTTTGAAGTTAAATATCCACTGGCTGAGACTTTTATCTCATGTCTCAAACCTAAAAAGTTGGGGGCTGTTCTGATATAGCAATTTTCAGACAACTTGATATTCCTTATATCCCTTACAGGCAGTTAAACTACTGTGCTCTTTGGTAGTTTAGACCTTTGGATGAGTTTTCTTCGTAACCCAGGAACCTGTGGGGTTGGAGGGGTGATCTGAGATTAAGATTTTTATGCTAAGGAAGGTTCTAAAGGGATTTCTCAAGAATATGTTGGTATGGAACAGATTTCTATCAAGATAAGGGGTGCCTTTGGAGAGAGCTGGTCTTCCCTACTTGAGATGTAAATGAATCAAGCTTTGTTAGTGTGGTGGGCTATTTTTCGTTTTCTTGTGTAGGGATGTTTGCACCCACCCTTATGTGAGCCTCATATAAAAGTTTTCGAGTACTGGTTAAAAAAATAGAGTAGCAAGTTTATATAAATCATGCTCAGTATAATGCAACTCATAGGCCCTATTAGCAAAAAGGGTAACTGACAATTTCACGATAAATCCATCCAATAGAAAAAAAACAGAAAAAAGCAGAGCAGTTGTTTATGTTGAGATATCAAGTAATGAACAAAAGCTATTGTTTCCAATAAGCTTTAACCTTTTAGGACAAGGGACAATTTCACATGATAACAGAGTAGAGATCCTTAATTCGATTTATGACTCTACACTCTACCCCATTGTTTATGTTAAGATATAAAGTAATTAAAAAAATCTACTGTTTCCAATTAGCTTAACCTTTTAGGACAAGTGGCAATTTCACATGATATCAGACTTCAGAGTAGAGGTCCTAAGTTCGAATCCCGACTCTACACTCTACACTATTTAATTAAATATTCTACGTGTTGGACCCACTTATTAAGGAGGAGTAACCCACACGTGATGGGCAATGTCAAGATATAAAATAAATAATAAAATTTACTTCTTCCTATCAACTTAAGCTTTGGGAATAAGTGATGATTTCACAATTTACATCAACAGCTATAATATCCTGGATTTACAAAGTCCCGGGTTTATAACTCCTATCTTCACCATTTCAACACAACTTAATCTAAGTATATCTCAAAACCAAATATTATATCTCCGATAGATGTTTCTGGGTATCCTGCTAAAAGAATTTCCAATCATTATAGAACTTAATCTTCACCTTTATGATTGTAGAAAAATACTACGAGGCTTCTGTCGATATTTAAAATTTCGAGAGAAAATCAATAGAAAAAAGAAGATACAATTGTGGCATCGATTCCATCTGCATTAGTTGAAATTGAGCTCGATGACATGTTGAATTAGTGGAAGTCTATTCCCAAAAGACTAGGCTGACAACAAAGAAGAATCTCTAATGGAACTTTATAGTGTTATTCAAAAAACTGCACCATGTAGCAATGTTAATGCCACATTTATCCATAGGGTTACATGATAACCTTATCAAATGTTTGCCACAGGCAAAAAAAAAAAAAAAATCCATTCGTGTAAAATTGGTTTCCATCAAGGAGTATACAGAGTAGCAAATAAAAGCTTACTTAACTTTTTACAATTGTCTTAACTACTCGCGAAGCAATAAGATCAACATCTCCCAAGACCACAAAAGTCCTGAAGCTTAATTAGTTTATTATTCTGCAGAGTACAGACAGCAAAGGGGCATAACATCAAAGCAGACATTTCATGCTCATTATTTGGCATTAGGGATCTTACTAGAAATATCATGCTGAACCACCAAAGCAGACCTCAACACCTTTCCCACCAGTTGCAGCAATCAGACATTGGAAGCCACATGACTCCAGCTCCGCAATTACCTTGTCAACAACTGTTCCTGATAGCACTGATTCACGTGGTTAAGGAAGCATCTGGAAGAATATGAGAATTAAGAACACATACAAAACATCGGCATCTTAACATTATCTTAAGATGCAAAATCTGGTTTTCATCAAATGGAAGAGTTGATGAAAAAGAAAGAAAAAAAAAGATAAAACGTAAGAGTTGTAAAGATGAAGTTTCTCCATGATCTTTGATAGTTGTTAACTTCTTTTGTTTTGATAGGTAAGTTTCTCCATGCTAATAAATCTTCAACCCCATTACAGCATTACACCAATTATGCTTTTCTGCAATCCTTGCTTTAACTATTGGTCAAAGATGCCTTGTAAAGAATTCTATAGGTTTATCACTAAGCTTCGTTTGGTTTGGAACTTATCTCATCTCATCTTATTTCATATAATCATTACAACTTTTCCAAATTCCCACACAAAATATAATAAACAATTCAACATTTTTAAATCCCAAAACAAAAATAATATTAAAAAATAATATTTTAATAATACTTTATTCAACTTTCAAATTTTATCTCATCTCATTTGTGTAACCAAACGAGGCTAACAGTCTCTAGCTCAATTGCACCTCCTCACAGTATAAGAACAAGAAGGAGGTGAAGTTGAAAGTTCAGAACCGCCAAGTATATGTTTATCTAATGATAAAAGAGAATCCAACTTCTATAGATGTCCTGACTTGTTTATACCTGAAGGCATGATACAAATTCAAATCTCACCAATGAGCTTTGCCTCAAATGGCACCACTCCCACAAAGAACAATGAGAAAGGTTGAAATTTCTGGTTCAAGACCTGGCAGGTGCATATATAACCCACCAATAAAAAAGCAGAGGTCAAATTCCACTGGAACCTCTCCTATATGCTATTAGCTCCTTGTAGTGATAAAATAATTTTTAGTTCTTCTAAGACTAACACAATAAGCATACAAGTAATGCTACTATAATCAAGCTTCGGTGATAGTAATGGATCAACCAGTTTCTGATTATCCCTGGGTGCTGCAACAAGATCAAACCTACATTTTTGTTTCATTGTTGGCACAAAGGCGGCCAATCACAGGTCCAAGGAAACACAAACAAGTGCAAGTTGACAGCCACAGAGGCCAAGAGGAAGACATATACACAGGAGACATGAGATATACATTTTTTTTATGAATAAAGAAATGAGATATACATAAAAAGAAAATGTAGAATATAAACCTGCCCTGCCAAGGTAGAATACCTAATACTGAAATTTGTTTCCAACTAGAGTTATATGTTTTTTTTTTTTATTGGCACCAAATGTCCAGGAACAACGTCCCGACTAATCCTAGGGTGCACAAACCCTCAGCAAGGAGTTTCCCGCAAGTGCATCTAGGGTAATTCAATGGGAAAATCCTCTAGTCTGATGGCCCCTAAAAATTGTTTGCACCCAAGGGGATTTGAATCTTAGACCTAGGGGGAGCATACCCCCAAACCCAAACCTTTACCACTTGAGCCAACCCCTAGGGGTTCCTACTAGAGTTATATGTTATAGCCTGGAACCTGCCAAAGTCAAATCCACTAAGGCTTCCACAGCCAACTAATATATAGACAAAAACTAACAAGGCAATGGCAATCATCAGAGTATAAAGATAGATAGGAAACCTTAAAAGAAACCAATAGGCAAAAAAAAAAAAAAAACCCCTGATAGGTTTAATATATAAACAACAAGAGGAAATGGATACGGGTTGGCAACAATGTAAGAACACATCCTCCACCTCCAGCTCCTGTTAATTTGGAAGCCAACTTGTACTTCAATGTGGTCCTAAGAACGGTTTCTATTGCAGAATGGCTGACTCCCATACACTGGAGGAGACCTTGATTCATTTCCATTAACTCTTCTATCTTCTCTTCCTTCTCTGTAATGGAGAGGTCATCAGGGGCTGGTGACTGGATAATGGTAGACAATTCCTTGCTGATAGAATCAACAGCATTAAAGACAAAACTCATGGCATCTGGGTGCCTTAAGGTCCTCTCGGAAACGCCAGCAACTAAAGCCTTTGTATTCCTCCCAACTTTAGTGTTGGTAATGAGCATTCTAAGTGGCATATTGGACTTGAGGCGTGTCAAACTACCTGACCTGAACTTGATCATGTTGCCTGTTGCATGGGAATTTCAAATCAAAACCAGTGCATCCAAATACAGTACCCTGCTTGCATTCGGAGACAAACAAAATATCTATGGTGAAGTTGAAAATCATACGGACGCAAACAAAATGTCCAACTATAGTAGTTGTTTCTTATTATTTTTTTCGTTCCCTCCTCCCCCTCCTATTCTGATTTTTATCATCCCATCTTCAGCAGATGCGTATATTGTGAAAAAAGGGACAATCAAATGCTTTTGAATATTGAAAAGTAAAAGTTCACAAGTTTCCCATAAATATCGTGTAGATAACTCATGAGTTATTCAAGTAGCCAAGAATATCAGAATAAGGCAATAATGAATTGAAGACAAAAATGTATACCTCCCGTTAATGCTCTACTTCCAGGTATTCTATAACGGAATCATTCTCTTTCACAAGTATATTTCTCACATTACCACTACATTTAAAACTTTTCTGTATTACTATTGACATAATTGCTGTGGCTCCAGTTCATTGGTGGCAGCCAGTGACACCTAAATACTTTTCATAATGCTCAGCAACAGGGAAGGAAACTTCTCCGGGCATAAAATTTTGATAAAAATGCATATATTTGTCGGGCAGAGATCACAAGATCACATACCATATGTGCTAACTGTATTGTCAATTCCAGATGGTTTTCCATGGATTATCCTTTCACCTTCAAAAGCCCATTTATTCACCAACTCGAGGTCACTTTCCCCAAATACCGACCACTCCTGCCGGCTCATATCCAAACTTACCGAATCTGAGAAAGCAAGCAGAGCAGCTGAGAGTGCAACAGACAATGCAGCAGATGAACCCAAGCCAGAACCTAGAGGAAGCTCAGAAGTGACAACCACTGTAGCAGGCTTATATCTGGTATATAAAGAGACAAACATCAGAAAACTGAATATCGAGAAAAGAATGGTTCAAAATTCAATTAGTGCATACCCTTGGATGCAGGTGTATAACCATAGAAAAGCTGAAATTCCCGTAGCAAGTCCAATTTTTGCTTCTGGAATGTTTTGTTCTTCAACAAGAGCTGCAATTGATTTCATTGTCTCTATTGAGCATGAGGTGGGTGTTGGAGACAATGAACTCACTACTTCATGTAGCACTTCTTTGATTCTAGAAACTGGCCATGAGAATTCTAGTGACATGTCCTTGAGCTGAAGTTTTAATGAGTCATCATTGTCTATCAAGAAAAGCACAAAACATTAGCGAGAAATTCAACAGAGAACCTGAGGAGAAATGAATTGGATTTATGTCAAAGAAAAGAGAAAAAAAACTGTGGGAAAATTTATAGAAACTTCCAATGCATGGATAACATGCATCTACCACATTTATTATTGGTTATATTTTGCCTTCTACAAAGAATACTGGAGAATAAAATCAGAAGAAACCTCTTGGCTCACTTAATTTAACATGCTGGGACATGAACCATACTTTACTACCTTCAAATCAAAGCGTAAATTGTTAAGTGTTGTCTGTTATTTTGCTTGAAACAGCTCATAAATATAATGTATGGGTTGAGCAGGACAGGACAATCAGAAGGGAAGCCTGACATGATATTGATCTGAACAAAGGAACTGAAATCAATACCAGAAACCAAACAAGAGATGGAATTTTAGATTGAACAGATGCCTGACCTGCAATAAGACAAAAACAAAATTACTACTTATACTCTCTTAGACAAACTAAAGGGGTTTCTCTAAGCAGCCACGGGCAAGAGCAAGTAGGGGTAGTCCTATCTTCCTAGAAACTCAAGAACAAAGAAAGCCCTCCCTTCTTGTTCCTCTTCTTGGGTGATGTTGGTACCAAGTTTTTATTTTTCGGTAAGACTGAACTGTGCTTCTGAACACAGAAAGCGGGATCTTTAGTGGATTGGCATGTCAAAATCCCTTCACGGATGACACCTCCCTCCAATTGCTTGGAAACCTTGAAAACTCCAGCATCCGAGAAATCCTTCGTGGCGTTTGGAAAACTTCAGTCCCTGAAAAACTAGATTCGATCTCCACTTGATACCCTCTCAGCTCTTTCTCCTCTGTTTTCTCACCTCAGAAAACTTTGCTCATTAAGTCATGACGCGCACTCAATTATCAGTTCAAATAAAACCAGAAAAAATTAATGTAAGTAGCCTCGTCTCTTCAAAGATGGCTCACATACATGCACATTCTACCCGCAAAAAGGAGCACGAAAACCGAAAATTCTAGCTAGAAAGACTTGAAATATGGGATCACGATCACAAAAGCTCACAAGTGTGTGTGTGTGTGTGTGTGTGTAACTCGATGTTTCAAATCCGACACTTAAAAAGATAAAAATCAACGTTTCCCGCAAACCCAGTTCAACCCAATCACGAAAAGCACGATCGAAAGAGAACAACGATATTCCATAACAAACAAATGCAATACAGAGAGAGATAGTACCAGAAGGAGTCGGGAATCGAAGAGAAACATAGGTGCAGAGGTCAATGGAGGCAGCAACTGCCGTGGATCCGTGCACCACAGCATGTTCTCCGGCGAGTATAATTTTCCCAGGAGCTCTAGCTGTCACTTCCATTTTTCCCCTTGGTTCTCGTTACTCTCTACGTGTGTTCGTATTCTTCGAAAGCTATACACTTGTATTGATCCTCGGGAATCATGGTCTGTTACTCACAGACTTGTTTTAAATTGGCGGAGAGACCAACCACCAATTCCATGAAAAACACATATTGGCGAAGAAAGGTGCTAGTTTTTCTTCCTCGGATTGTTTTTTGCGTTTTATTTAGTGGGTTTGCCCACGCGACCTGTTCGCGCGTGTCAAAGACAATAATAACATAAGTTTTGATTAGATAAATTGCTTCTTACATTATGACTAACTTGTAGTTTTTTAATCTATACCACCCTAAATTATTTTAATTTATAAGTTTATTTTTATGAAATTTTTTTATTTTTCATTCTAATATGTTTACAAGATATTTTTTATGATTTTATATCAACTATAAAAATAATTAAATCATCAAATATGATTGATAATAACTGAATTTAAGATGAACAATAATATAGACATTTTATTAGACAAATCATATTAAATGCTAGTCCCTCAATACCTTAAAAGTAGGGTTGTTCACCTTGATTCAGATTCGAGACTTTTGGTTATACCTGAATCCGAGTATTATAGAGTTTATAATACGATTCGAGTACACATCCAAGTTAATTGGATTATATACACAAGCATATATCCAGTCTTACCAAGTTATAAAAATTTGAATATCCAATTACTCATGTTGTAATCGAATTTGTCAAAAAAATCATTTAAAAAAAATTCTTAGAATGCTTTTTTTAAAGATCAAAACCATGTCATTTCATCCATAAATCAACTTTTTTAAATGTCAAATCCAACTTTCTGAACGCCTAACCTAAAAGTTCCATTCAATCATGTCGTGTTTCACAAGAAGCTGAGAGGCGCTTGGGGATTGACATTGTGCAACTGCTCTCCCACCTAAATGGATTCACTCCAAACTCCAAATTCCCAAAGTCAACGCCAAAAAACTAATTTAGGGCGGTCGTGTTGTAAACAATCAAATTTGAACACTTTCGGTGGAAGATTCAAGAGGGCGTCTACAATGCCTCACCCACTCATGACTCACCTACCTTCACCTTTGACCATGTTTTTCCTGCTTGTTAGTTAACCCATTATTTAAAATTGTTTCATTTTTTCAATTTATCTCCTCTTCTAACAATAACTGTTCGATAATTAAAAGTAATAAATTATAAAATGAATGGTATTTTGTCGATAAAGTAATAAAAATAAACCAAAAACAAGAAATAACAGGAATATGAAAGACAACATAAAAGCATGGAAATTGCTATGTAGACAACTTAAAATACAACTTTTGCACAATTCATTATCAAAATATTAATTTATTTCAAAGTTATTTGAGTTTAATATTATTTTGATGGATTTAAATTTACAAAATAATAATATGTTAATAAAGAATTGTGTAAAAGTTGTGGTTGGAATGTGTGCATATCAATGTTCCTTAAAGCAAATGTAAGACCTTGCTAACCTATTAATCTTTAAGGTTCAGCCGACCTGGGAGCATTCATATAAGAACTCACTTTTAGCATAGCTGATCTTGCAGGTCCCCTTCCTATAATAAGTGACCGCTCGATGTTCTAAACAAACATGAGTTGGTTTTCAGATAGATCAATACTGTACCAACTTGTCAACATGATACAATATCATCCCAGTATTAAGTTAGAAATTGGGCTAACTTATAGGTACAAACTTTTAAATCTGCAACATTAACTCTTAACAGAAAAGGAACTCTAACATCCCTGGGCAAGGGCAACATTCCCTGATCATCTCGAACTGAAAGTAGAACCGGAGAAAGTCCTGGTCTCTGAGGTTAATCCATTCTGTTGGAAATGAGACTGCGGTTTTTTGTGCAATAAATCAGTTTTCAAGTAGTTATCAGTTGCCTTTCAGAGTCCCTTAGAGAAGGTCCGAGGAGATGCCAATGTGGCACAAAACTGCAAGCAAGATGAACCTTTTTCCCGGTATAATAATATCTTTTGAGGAGGATATAGGACTTACAATTAAATATTAGGACGAGACTGTGATCAGATGAGATAGAGTTCAGCAACTCGTTCTCTCAGCCATTTCAACCTCTTTTTCGAGAGTGTCATACAAAGTTTTAACAAGATTAAGCAGGAACCCATCTGAACCATGTTTGGCCAACAAGGATATTGCCACAGGAAGATTATCATATAGCCCTAGTGGTATGCTCACCTGTAGATTTGCAGATGGATTTTCAAAAGGTTTTTACATAAACAAGGAAAAAGTAAAATTGTTACGTCTCAAAAATTGCACCCCCCGGTGCAAACATACAGAGAGAGAGAGAGAGAGAGAGAGAGAGAGAGAGAGAGAGAGAGAGAGAGAGAGGACCTGGCAGAATCCGGATACCCCACCAATTGAGAGCAAGCTAAAAGCTCTTGCACGGAATGTTTCCAATGGAGCTGGATCTGTTTGTAATTTTGGTGGAGGCCCTGGAACTGTGGGGATTGCTAGGACACCAAAATCCTGAATAATCGTCATCATTCAGAAATGTTAGTCAAGATAACAGAAAAAGGATAGTGCTTAAATCAGAGATGGACTCATGGCTTCACTATTTCTGTTGCTAGTAAGTTTCTAATGAGAGCAAAGTGAAGGGAGATGCGGATATGGTAGACTATTCTTTAATAAGTTGCTCCATTTTGAAATACAAACAAGGAATCATACTGAATGCCACTACTATTCTTTAAAATTTGTCATCCTACAACTCTCAACACTCTTAAAAATTTAGGGAGAAATTTTAAAACTCCATTAGGTACATGTGGAATATGACAAAAAACATATTGAAAATTCAATTTTACTTTTATTTTTTGCTGCAATTCAGTATAGGTATTCGTTTAAATATTGTGGTATTCTTCAAGAAAATATTCCACTTCTACTTTGGAATGACATCTTGAGGAAATAAGCTGGATATAGCATAGTCACTTGATTTTCATCTAGAGCATAAAACAAATATAATGGTGTCTCCTACGAAGAGGCATACATGCATGTATCTAAACACATACATGTAATCTCATAAAAACATTCAGAGGATGAGAAAGAGAGTGTACCCCTAGAAGAGCAACAAGAGCGGCCCGTAATTCAGTCTTTACCGAGTGGCAGATATCCACATTGACATCCGTTGTCTTAAGAGCTTCCCATACCCGCTCTGATATCCCAGGACCCAGATCAGGTTTGACAGTAGAAACCCACTCACCATGGTTAATCTTGAATTCATACCTATACTTTGAAATGTTAACTAGTTCAGGAACAATGTTTATAAAAAGACAGTATTTTTATCTAGCATGATCCAGACCAATATCACTATTGTTCAAGTTGATTGAATCAATTGAGTGGGTGACAATCTGCACCTCTGGAGTAACCGCATGGCACTTGAAAGTGCAGCTAAAGATGGTATATTATGCTCTTGATCTGCCTTTCCTACACTCAAGAAGGGTTTTAAGCTTGGAACTTTGTCCTTGACATAATCCCCTAGGATTGCATGCTTTAGAAGATGACCTGCAGTATTAATGAAAACATGTTGTGACATTGAGTACTTGGGATGGAGTTTTTTTTTTTTTTTTGCTAAGACTTGGGATGGAGTTGCTGAGAGGGAAAAAACCACAAAGTACGGAGTTATCTAGAATTTATGGGATGCTTAAATTTCTCCCACAAAAAAAAACTAGGTAGATGACAGAATCACATGGTCAATGTACTTACCCCCAAATAACTTTTCCACTGATTTAATAAGAGGCTGAGAAACACGATCGGTTGGAATGGTTGAAAGCTGGAAACAATCCTCCGCAATAATTATCTGAGTGGGTTTAACAGGATCCACATCTGGTAAATTCAATAGTACTCGTCCAACTCTATTCAAAATCACAGGGTTCCTGGCAAACCATCCTGGATGAGACGTAGGTGTCAAAAGAGTGAGATGCCAAAAGGAAAAAAAAAAACAAAAAAAAGATTTCATACAGGGTCCAGCTACTGGAATTGGACCCTTGGAAATTTTCCATGTGTCCCATATCTCTAGTTATAGGACATGTGGTATGCATCAATGGCTCCAGTCCCACTAGAATTAGTCCAATACCAGTAGGAGGACCTAGAAGTGGAAGACATCATCGCTATACAACACAATTAAACAAAAAATAGCAGAAATTGGCTGGTCTATTTGATGAAGAATACTTTATTTATACTTTTATCATTTAGAGTACAGCCTAAAGCTTCGAGAATTACCACCTCTGAATGTTTAAACTCTGTTATTCTGAAGTATTGAAAGTTATTATGAATGCTACAGACACAAAAATAGCCACACAAAGACATACATACCCTAAAGCAGACAAAGATGGCTGGATGATTTGCGAGAATTAAAAAGAGGAAAAATTTGAGACAAGTTGAGAAAAACTAAACAACATGCATATTTTTGTTGCATCATTGTCAAAATCAGTGTGCCAATGCCAACAATTTCATCACCATTTTGCAATAGTTTCAGGTGCAGAGCTGAGTTTTACTAGTTACATTTAAATGTGAGAGAAACAGGAATCAAGCCATCACATAGTTGGTTCCTTACCCACTGTATCAAAACTTTGTGCCATGGGAATAACTCCAGCAGTAGAGATGGCATCATGTGAAGGCCGAAAGCCCAGAATTCCACAATATGATGCAGGTACTCTTACACTTCCTCCAGTGTCGGTTCCTATGATAGATAGAACTACTTGGTTCAATCTAGTTAGGGCAAGCCAAGAACATATGACTTGTTCATGAAAGAAACTCACCTAAGGCGAAATCTACAAGCTTTGCACCAACTGCAACAGCAGACCCGCTGGAAGATCCTCCTGGTACCCGATCAGGCACACATGGATTTCTAGGTGTTCCATAATGTATGTTTTCTCCATTGATACTGCCAAAAAATGGTCTTGAATTAATGATGTGAATATTCAAGGATCTATTTTTCCAAGATGAATAAATGAGTGAGAGCCCACACCTATTTAGGAAGCAATTGGGAACCACAGGAAATAAATTGGCTTAGCATCATGCTCATATCATTTCAAAGCACAAAACAACCGTTTATATTAGAGAGACTTCAGACAAAGAGGTACACTTTTCACTCACAAACTACCACCAAAGTTTTATTTTGCTTTCTAAACTAAAAAGAAATTCAACTTACACCCTTAATTACCAATAAGTTTCACTTTGAAGCCTCCAATCAAATTTGACTATCAAGATTGTGCCACATGACCTATTGTTCGTTCATCTCAATGGTCAGATCTTAATCGAGGGTGCAAGTTGGAAAATATAGATAGTTTTAGGACGTAAAGTGAAAAGTAGATGATAGTTTGTGGATGAGAAGTGTAATTACCCATTTTTCTTATTTTAGACATTTAGAAAATACAGACATTTACAATGACTTGTGGGAATGAATGTTAACTTTCTATACGAAAAAAAAAGAAGTTTATAGAAAATCAATCAAGTCACTGGCTTTTCCAATGCTAACCTGTATGCCATTTCATCCATTACAGTTTTACCAATACATGTAGCACCTCCCCTTAATACGGCCAAAACGGCTGGGGCTGTTGATGTGGCAGCCGCATGAGTTCTCGACCAGTCAGGATTTCCAAACCCAGTCACATATCCATCCACATCAAATCTGTTTCCAAATCAAAGTTAATAAAAAAAAATGCACTCAAAATAAAATTTTGCAAAGCATCACAGATCCACTAGCTTTCTTGCACACACATTCAAACTAATGTGGATAAAACAGATGAAACTGAGACAAATTTCCGACTCCAGAAAATAGAGTTGAATAAGTTCGGATGCACCCTAGAAAAAGATACATAAAAATACCACAAGCTCAAATTAATATATGATAGGCACTGACAGACACACTAGTTCCACAGACAAACATTTAAAATTCAGAAAGAATGGACTAAACGTGATACTTAAACTGATCAAGGAGTTCAAAGGAACATGGAAACAAGCAAGTCCCCTTGAATTTTCATGTATCCAAAATGAAAATCGATATATGATTGGACACACATGACACGTCCCCCACCCACACACAAAGATTAAAAATTCCTATAGTGAAGAGACGTTTCAGAACAATAGAAAACGAGAACAAGAACCTCTCTTTGAGTTTTTCTCGTACACACCGAGGTCTGGTCCGTGGGAAATTTAAGAAATAGTGGTGGTACAACGAAAATCAAAGAAATGGAAGTAAGGCTAATCGTACTCACATGTCTTTAACGGCAAAGGTGAGGGAATTCAAGGGAAGCTCATGAGTTGAAGAGCTTGGTTGGAGCAGGAACTTCTCCATGAAAGCTCCATAATCCGAGTTTCTTGCCATGTCCGTTACCAAGCTACCTGACGGATGCTATGCTATATGTTTTAAACAGATTAAAGTGGTGCAGCCAAGGCCAACTTTTACCACTTAATTACCAAATAAACGTTGTCGTATCACTACCGTATTACGCTTATTCAAATTTCAGACATTTTAGCCTTTGGTTTTCAGGTTTATAGAAGATTATAGCCCCAAGGGCAAAGATAGAAATGTACGGACGGTGTTTCGGACCAACCGTATCCACAGCTTGGAATGCTCCATGCTCCATCCATGATAATGGGGCCTATACAGTACACACACAAAAAAAAAAAAAAAAACATAGGATTTGGATTACAACCTTATCAAGTTAACTCCGTTTGACAGTGAGATGAAATAAGATAAAATAATTTAAATAAAATTTAAAAGTTAAATAAAATATTATTAAAATATTATTTTTTAATATTATTATTGTTTTAAATTTTAAAAAAATTAAATTGAAATTTAAAAATATTAAATTGTTTATTGTATTTTTTGTAAAAATTTAATAAAATTATAATGATGATATGAGATAAGATGAACTGAGATAGTTTCTCAATCCGAACGGAAATTTAAATGTCCACAAATGGTGTAATTTAAGGTTAAAGTAATTTTAAAAAGTCCTTAAATATCATGTAATTTATAATTTTAAAAGCATGATTATGAACTTTAGTGCTGCAATATGCACTCAAGAAGATGGCTTAATGAGCTAACCCAAAATTGCAAACAAGATGGGCATGTTGTGTCACTTCAATCATCCATTGAAGTCAGTCTAATTTGCACCGAAAAATATGCAGATTCAGGCTTCTAAAATATATATTTTTTAATTGGCATAAGGTGTATGGAAACTGCGTCCTACTAATCCCGAGGTACACAGGCCCTCAGAAAAGAGTTTACCGCAAATAGAATCCTAAAATCTTTCGAGGGCTCTTTACTTGTCTCCAATTTTGGAAACAAAACAAGACATTAATGAATGAAAAAAAAAAAAAACAACAAATTGTAAGAACTTTATTTAATCAGGTCCATCAGAGTCTGCATCAAAGATATATAGGTATGGAATTACATTTGTCTGTCCACTAAGTGCTCCTTCAGAAGCCTCACTGGAGACTCCAGGAAAACTCCAACCTAATCTCTGCATGTACACTGCATCATAGGCTTCAATGTTCAAACCTGAAGCAAGAAATAGTTCCACCTCATTTATAAATCGATCTGTTCTTGCTCCTAGAAAGGGCCTTGCAGCTTCAGAGACTAAACCCTTGAACTCTTCTCCTTTTGTTTCAGAAATCTTTACATGACTTTTTGGCTCATTCCTGAAAAGTGCGGCACTCGAGTGTCAACTGTGGGTCATTAACATCCAATATAATCATTCTTTCATGGTAAACCATTTGTTGTATCCCATCCAAAGAAGCAAAAGAACCAAGAAAAATAAATTGTGAACATTAGATGATTGCTTTCTGTTATCAACTCGTATTCAATCTGTTTAAGATGCAGATAGCAGTAAAATATTACCGTGATACGAATGAGTCAATTACACCAAGTATGTGGTGCACAATAATGTTGACATCTTCCTCCTACAAATGACGTTGCAGAAGGTAACCGTTACTCAACAAGAGTCAAAATTATGTAGTTGCATTAGAAAGCAGAAAAAGTAAACATGGTTACAACTTTGTAAGATGTACTCGCAATTATAGAAATTTATAGCTAATGATTCGATGAGAACATACACACATCCGATAAGCATTCAAACAAGGACCTTAATATATACTGAAAAATATGTCCTATATTGGAGCCATCAGCCAAGGAATTTGAATTAGAAAATAAAACACCTAAATGCCTTTAGTGTTTTTTCTACATCACACTTGATTCTAACAGTTTTCATTATACTGCCTACTTTCTAAATGAGGGTCCATGTTAATTGATATGTAGAACTCAATCATGAAGATTCTAGGGACACTGAAACATTTTCTATGTACATTAAGGAAACAATAAACTGGTTTATACACGACCTGCGTCAGAGCTTGAATTTCCCTTATCAACCAACTTTGGAGCCAGCGGTTTGGCTGAAGGTACTTACGAGACTTCCAATACCGTGATGCATTCAATATGTCACTTACGACACCTGATTGAACATGCAGTAGATTTAAAAAGTGAATATTGGGAAGCAATGGCTTTGTCAGGCAATAGAATAACAAACAATGAGAAGAAACCAAATAAGACCTGGTTCAGAGTAATAGCACTGTAATCTATACTTGTGTCCTCTTGTTAATACAAAACTGCAGCACCATTACATGAAGTAACATAAACAAAGGAATCTAATAACATAGAAGAAGGCACCAATAAAAAATATCATAAAGGCCAAAAAAAAAAAAAAAAACGGAAGAAGAAATTGACAGGATGATACCTATGCTCAAAATCCTGATTGATATGATGCTGTTGAAAAGAATTTCCATCATATCCATGTATTATAGAAAAATTTTCTGTCTACAAATTAAACAAAATTATAGTGTCAATTTGTGATAATAATCTTGTCACCGATTCTGAACCAATCTGTCAAGTTTTTCCAGATAGACAAAAGCATGACTATGATAATTTGTGACATTAGAGTGCATATTGCTATCTGTGAATGAAACTCTTAACCCGTGGAAGCCATAACCAAAAAATAAAAAGCAAACTGGTAAAGAAAGAAAAAAAGAAACCCAACCGGGGTGTAGTAGTCTGAAAGAACAATAGACCAAAACGAACCTTGCAGAGAGGACATTTTACAGAGGGAAGCGGGTGAGAGAGCTTGCCAGCAACTACTTTGGTCCATTGTACAATGCAAGTGTAACAAAACTTATCTGTAACATATGAATAAAATCACCAAGATTAATAAAATATAACTCGGTTTGGATTGAGAAGGGCTCTCAACCCATCTCATGTCATATCATCTCATCATTACAACTTTCAAAAATTTTCACACAAAATATAATAAACAATTCAACTTTTTTAAATTCCAAAACAATAATAATATTAAAAAATAATATTCTAACAATATTTTATTTAACTTTCATCTTAACTCACTATCCAAACCTAACCTAAATACAATTTCCTGCACTAACTTCCTGCTTACAGGGGAAAAAAGCAGTATGTTCACTCCCCATCAAATTGGGAAATTAATAAAAAGCATTATATATTCTTGAACCATAGGCAACAAAATTAAGAAATACGACATGGTTAGAAAAATATTCAAAACAACTCTTGACTTCTAATATGAACTCTGGTAATTGTAGTAAACAGTGATGATTCTGCAAGGATGTACCTAACCACCCTAACCTAGGTTACCAAGTGCTTTAGTTTCTCTAGTCAGCTCCACTCCCATCAGCGCCACATTCACATGCAAGCATGCCCGCATGTCACCACAAAAATCTGGCAATCGGTTCATCTCCCGTCTCCAAGACATTTGCAGACATTTTGGCGGTCAGTTGGTGATTAATTTCCGTTCAATTTTTTTTAATAAGTGATTAGTTTCTTTTCAATTACTTAGCTTCGAAACTATGTAGATCATAAAACTTAGATGCTACAAAGACGGTGGAATTGCGTTTTATTCTACCACAACGCTCTTGAGAATGAGTCTACCATCTTAGTATTGTTTTACATACCATGACTTCCACAACATTACCTGATCAGATTATTTTAGGCAATTATTTCATGCAGGGAAAAATGAAACTTAAACAAATAATTAAACTTCAATAATTTAAACAAGACGTAAATTAATTCACATCAAATACAAGGGGGACGTCTAAAGGGAGGGCATTGTGAAGAGGGGAATCAAGGGAGGGCATTGTGAAGACAGGAATTAAGGTGTTGGGGTTGGTGTTCGGGTAGCGTTTTAGTTCTACAGGAAACAAGGGGTTGGGGTCGGGTTTGATGTATTTTGGATTTTTTTTTATGGGCTTTTTGGGTCATTAGAGGCTTGTTGGGTCATTTTGGATAAGGTGTTTTCTTGTATATATTCAGTATACTTGGTTTCTCCTTTTAATATTTACAATATTTTTACTTATAAAAAAAAACAAACAAACCAATTTTCGATCAAACAATTAGAAGCACAGAAAGGTGAAAAGGGTTTTAGAGGTCTTGCAAAAACCCAACTCATGGGATTGAACAAACAATAGTCTTTAACTTATTACAGTGACGCCCATTTAATTGCCAAAAGAAAAACGAAAAAACTAAGAAGAAAAAAATTGAAATCTCAAATAGATGTCATTTTTTCATCATTTGGAAACCACAATTAAGGTAATAGATCAGTTTCAAAATCCAACAATATTGATTGTCTAAAAAGAACCCTCTTAGATTTTTATTTCCTTCACTATCTCAGCAACCAAACAGAGAGAGAAAATAGATAAGAAACATACGGAAACATTTATCAAGGTAGGAATCTTGAACGATGGGTCCAAGGCAGATGGGGCATAGGTTCAAATCCCCTGTGGAGCAAGAGCTGCCCTCGTCGTCCTCCTGATTCATTTTGCTTTTTGTCTCAAAGCTACGAACTTTCAGGAACCAGTAGGCCCAAAAATCAAAGCCCTTATCACTTGAATAAATCCCTAAGAATTGAGATTTGAAAACCAGTAGGCCCACTGAAAATATATTTGAAAATAGATTTGTGTGAAAACTAAATATGCAAAAAGAAAATGAAATCTAAATATATGCATATATTCACCAAACGTCTAAAAAATCAGAATATATGAAATCACACAAACAGTCTAGAATAAAAACAAATTAACACACTTGTTTGAATTAATTAGGAGATGCATATATAAAAAATTCAATGTGAACAATGTACCTAGATAATTTGCTTTACTAGTTAGTTCTACACACTAACATCCACACATGCACCACACAAAATTTGGAAGCATAGATATGATCTTACACAAACAGTTAGAAAATTAATATATACACACAAAGAAAGGATGATAACAACACAAATTAATATCTTCTCATCCTCACTTCAACGAATCCATTACATTACTTTGATAACTTAATCTCCATTGTTCAAAAGCAGGGTAAAAAATAAGAAAGACAGATTGTGCACAAAAAGTAAGAGGCAGAAAAACCAGTTGCCGATATTTAGACTTAGTTCTGTTAGAAAATAATGTCATCTAAGAGAATTTGCTGAGGATAACAGGAGTTTGTTCTGTTAGAAGTATTGCCTGTTATCTGTCTTGGACTTTTTTGTGTGATGGTGGAATTTGAAATAGGATTTTCGCCTCATCTCCTGCCTTTTCTATCTGAATTTTTCCTGAGACTGGAAATGGATGAATTTGACGTGCTTTTTGTGGGGGAGAAGTTGATACACGGAGTCGCTCTCATTTTTGCAATCCCCATATCCATATATGCGGAATAGAAGCATGCTTCAGGACCCATGCCCCATCAGAGGATTCATTTTCCCTCAGCATCCATTTTCATTTCATTTTGTGGAAAGGAACTTGTTCAAATAATAGCCAGTTAGAAAAATAATTGCATCTTTTTTTGTGGTTATATGTGTACATTTATTTTATTTGTTCTTGTTGTCCATCTTAATATCTTTTCTGACCCAGGAAGGTGGAAGATTTTGCTAGTAGATTGAATTCTGACTGGCCCGAAAGGATGCAAGAGATTCCTTCTTTGGGTCAAGAAAGAAGGCCAGTAAATGAAAATGGATCCTTAAGGAGATATACTGGTAGTATTAACAAATAATTGGCCTAACAAATACTAAATAGAAGAATTCTACATTTTGGTGTGTCAAAATGCAAGTTCCCTTGATTTCATTACCCACTAGCAGCAACCCTTTCTGTCTCAAATCCTCTCCAACCCAAAGTAAGACTATGTACACCTTGCACTCGCCAAGCAAGTTTTCTATTCATTTTGGGCTGAGCTTGAGGACAATGTGAAATTAGAATAATACTGCAGGAGCCGCTAAATAGGTGAAATGTATACGGTATTCCTGATCTAAGATTCCTTTTTTTTTCCCCTTTATCAGTTGATATTTAAAGATATAATTTAGTAACACAAAAAATGATAAGAGTCCTACGTATACACAGGTTAGAGTTCCCAAATTCTTGTTTACCCTAAAACTGTCAGACAATTATGGCTCATTTGAACTTTTCTTGAAACACTTGCTATGCTTACCTTTTTTCTAGATCTTATTACCGTAGCAGAGGGACAGATTCTAACAACATTCCCTTACTACATTCAAACAACATTCAAACCAACAGATTCTACATCCCTTACATTCACTTATTACAATCTTCAATTTAAGAGAATCATAACAGTCTAGGGCAAGAAACCACTCACCTGGCTGCCGGGAACAGGCCCGTTGATGTCGATTCTGAAGCAGGGACTCTAGGGCTCGTTGATGAGGATTCTGAAGCAGGGAAGATGAGAGAGTTAGCAACCGTGAGATGAAGCAAAGAATCAGTGGCTGAAAGAGACGCACGCACACACGCACTAGGGACGATGAGGGCGATGGGGAGGGAGGAGAGCTGGGCGACGCGGGGAGTGGCGGTGCTTTGCAGACGGGCTCGGTGTCGCTTGAAAGAGAGACGGCGTCGCCGATGGCGGTGGGCAGAGGAGGTTCGACACGGGCGAGGAGGAGAGGAGAGCGGGCGGGGAGGAGTTTTGACGTGGGGGGCTTGGGGTGAAATTCAAATCGACAAAGAAAGGAATTGAAAACATGATATCGTCCAAAACGGTGCGTTTTTCATTAAAAAAAAAAAAAAATCGAATTGCTACGGAGAGATTGCACCGCTAGAATGACTGATCCTATCAAATCTCTTCAAATAATCCATTGGTTTCGCCTTGAACGGGATATTCCCTAGTTTTAAATTTTTAATTTTAGGATCAATTTATGTATAGGTGGTGTCAGATAAATAGTATGTGAATTTATTAAAATATATTTAAATATAAATAGGTTTATATATATGTTTGAATGTATAAAGTAAATTGAGACGCGTTTAACTTTTTTTATAAAAAATTGAAAAAATAGCAAGGCTCATCAATAATTGATTTATTTGAGATGAATTAAGATCATTTTGACAACTAAAACTAATTTATCACATGACTCGTGTGACACATCTTCACTATCAAAATATCCCAAAAGTTAGACCCTAAAATCAAAGCCCTTATCACTTGATTAAATCCCCAAGTATTGAGATTTGAAAACTAGTAGGCCCACTGAAAATATATTTGAAAATAGATTTGTGTGAAAGGTATATTGATATGTTTTGATTACAGAAATGGAGGTAAGATGTTTTAATGAATGAAGATTATGTTTAGTATTGTTTTGATGTTTAGATATAAACATTGATTTGAGTGAAAAGACACAAAACTTGATTATATTTAGCATTTATGTTGGCAGTTTTCTAAGGAAAAAATATAATATATTAGGTCTATCCCAATTAAAATCAGTCAGATAGATCAATGCTATCCATAAACATCATTACTACCCAATTTGAGGTAAGTCAAAAACTGTCAATTTGAGGCTGCAAAGTGATAAGGGGACAGTTTCTTTGGTAGTGTTATGTCTTTTGAGTAAATAGGTGTAGATGGATGAATTAAGTTAAACATGGAAATGACAGAGTGACTTCTTCAATTAAATTGATCAGGGTGAAGAAAACCCAAATCCAAATCATACCTTTCTCATACATTTAATCCTATTGGTAGTCATGAGATCTTCTAATGTTGTTGATAAAAAAAAAAACTGCTGCATTAAGTTTATGATCGAGTTGTTAGATCTTTCACCCCAATACAACGATTTCAGACAACAAATGATAGTTCATTGCTTGCAATAATGAAAAGTTGATGTTCATCTCTAATGCGGGAAACATGCTTATACATATTTTATTTATGTAAGAGCAAAATAATGAAAAAGTCACGGATACTCCAGATGATGCAGGGTAACTAGATAATGCAGAAGAATAAGCGGTTATACTCGTGGATTATCACTGTGAAGATCATGATGATTTGAAGGCTATTTAGAGTTAAGACTGCAGATGATATAAGTGATATGTTTATCTTTTCTGTCGAATTAGCTAAACTTGTAGCGATGCTAGTTATAACAGATACAAGTACGCATGCTGTTTTGGATATCTTGACCAAAACAATGCATTCAAAAATATTTTCCTGTTTGACCCAATATTAGTATTTGAATTTCTATAGGATTGATGGAGCAGCTAAGTTGACATGATGCATATGAGGATTAGGGTTGCAAAATGGGGAGAGAGAGAGAGAGAGAGAGAGAGAGAGAGAGTTTTCATGGGAATATAGCTTTGTTTCCAGTGATGAATACACACCACACAAAACTCAAAAGAACAAAAACATCAGCAGACATGAAAAAAGAAAGTTCAATTTTAATAAAAACTTCTCAATATGATATCTATTATAAGGCTAAAGAATCCATGCTATTGTTCTTCCCTTTTAGAAACAATACAACAAAGCTTTATCTAATTGAATATAATTTCTCTTCTTTGCTTTACCCGCATCAACCTGCACATTGTAGAATCAAGAAATGATAAAATATCGAATAATCGAACAAATTAGAGAGGATAAGAATGCTTTGCATTACAGTATAACAGCAGTGCATACATAAGAGTGTATATGAGGTCAAAAGCACAAATTCTGTGAAGCTAAAATATATCTTCTGTTTGTGGTTTGTTCCACTTACCTCTCAAATTCTTAAGTTGTGCAAGTCCAACCTTGGTACATACAAAATTGAGAATTCTAACTTCTTAACAGCTTCACTCCCTGACCATCGCAATCCAATTTCTTGGTTATAGTTGAGATTCCTTTTCTTTACAATATGTCGAAAGGGCTCAATCGAATAAGCAAATTCTTTCCTGGCTTCTACCCAGTCATAACAAGGTTGATCCATCATTGTTGAATAAGGATAAAAGGGTTTTTCCTTTCTCTGCTTCTCATCAAGAAATGGTGTTGGTTTGAACCAAAAGGCCTCCTTCTTTGCCAACTTTACAGAATAAGTTTCACGAGTATCGGCATCATGAATCGAGAGTTCAACAGGAATCCATGCTTCCAAAGCATTATGGCTAGCCTCATTCATGTTACCTAAAATGTGTTCTTCAAACTCCTTAGAAGGCAAAATCTTAAGGCTGTCCCAACGCAAATGATCTGTTGTAAGTCTAATCCTAAATGGCCATGAGTTACAGGTTTCTCTTGTGACATTTCCATCCCTGGCCATTTTCTCTATCTGTGAAATGGACCAGAGGTAAAGCAAGAGAAGGAAAGGATGTGTAAGGAATAGACCAAAACTTGCTAGTTGCTTTATAGTTGGCAATGATTCGTGCTAATGATCCTATACATGGTTTCCTTATTAGATCATTAATGTTAAGGGTTTTACCTCATAAAGAGTCTCCTTTTCTGTTTTGTCAGTCATACCATTAAGTGCATTTCCTCAGTTTGCTCTTGTCCAGCAATCATATTGGTTGTTACCAATACTATTGACATCATCGTAATTAATTGAAACTTCACAGAATAATATCCTAATTAAACAAAAAAAAAAAACAGTCATGTGTTACATGAAAGCAATAATAAATGCAAATATTCATTCAGTTGCAATTAATTAAGCGCCTTCTCTATATTCATAAATGCTTTAAAGGTGAAGCCTAGGCATGGAGCATGGATATAAATAGACACTTATTTTCTTGAAGAAATTGAAAAAGAAAATGATTTGTCTTGCACCTTTAATTAATGTGGCAGTTATTAATTAAGACTTTAAATAAAACCCATAGTTTTAACTTTTCAAATATGTAGATAAAATCATTCATTGAGATTTAATCATCCATCAATACTACTGAGAAAAACAAAGTAATAATAGCTCATAAAATTAAGGTGTTGCATTCTACTCTAATATCAACTTTATATTTCGGTATTCATTCTACTCTTGAATGAATCTCCTGCTTCATTCATCAGATGCAGCTATAAAAATATTGACTATCTATTCTTCAAAAATCTTCCAATAAACTAAAAGGAACCATAGTATTGACAGGAAAATTAACCAAGATTTTCATTACTTCAATGAAATGCTTCTACTCATCGCCCACAGGAAATAAGGTTGTCTCATATGGCTACCAGTCTGCCATTGCAGAGAAATAAAGGCCATAGAGCATCCATAACATGGATTTTACTTTCTTAATTTTGATAAAGAACCACAAGTCAATATAATATGATCCTCCATATGAAGGAATTTTAAAGGTACAACCTTAATTGGCTAGTTGTGAAGATAGGAATAAGTCTCCAAAATGATAACCAATATGCAATATCCTAAATGATAAATTAGGTAACAAGGTTAAAGGCAGATATACTCTACTTCATACTCAAAGTGGCAATATAGTTTTTGAATTCCAACCAACTAAGGCAAGACCAAAGATCCAACAAAATGTCATTTTCATACAAAGCTGAGATTTTCCTTCTAATTGATGCATATCTTCACTTGTCTTTGCAGCTTTAGTTTACACATCTGTAGTTCATTGAGTTGCACCTTCATTTTGTCAACCTCTTTCTTCATTATCTTAATCTCTTCCTTGCGATTCATCCAGCCATTCTCTAAACCTTTAGGCACTCTAATAATTGCTTGCATCTTCGTTCTTCCATAATTTGATCTGGAAGCTGTCATTGACCTAGTCATGTTCACTTGCTCTAAGAGGATGGATGAATTGTGTCATCATTTTCAATGGCAGCCTGTCGTTCTTCATCACATGCTCACAGGCTTCTTGGGATAGTCTATGGTATTCCAGGGATCTACATACACTTAATCTTTCCTCTTCTGTTAAGCTAGGGTGTATCTGCACAGTTTTTCCAAAAGAAATATTCAGATGCAAGTTAAAACCAAGTTCTTAGTGACTAATTGAGATGTGAGGTTGCATGTCCTCAAGGTCCAGCAATAAATTGCAATATCAGAAGAAAAAATACCAGTTTTGCAAGGTTAACCTTGAACTTTGCCAGAGGAGAATGGTAGCCACTGAGCTTTATATTATACAATCAAAACGACATTCCTATTTTACAAAGTTCTGGGTTTTCGTACCTTGAGATACATGTCAATGGCTCTGTAAAGATTGTCATCACAATACCGAGCATCTTTTGGCAATGCTTCTGCTAGTGAATGGAAACTTTTTACTGAGGGTCTGTTTATTCATATGTTTGGGAGTCAATTGGTCCAGTCCAAAAGTAATCCTTGAAAGCCGTTTTGCAGTCCAATGAGCTATACATGATCCTACAAGCTCTAACTTCATCCCTTTACTTTTGATGGCATGAATCACTTCTATAAAATGGTCTATTCGAAGGAATGAAACATCTTCAAACCACCAATTATCAAGTCTATCTTCAAGTTTTGAGTTCTGATCAGCATTTGCTAGAGTATTCAAGCACTCAGCATCATCTTCACTAAAGCTAAATGCTTTTGAATTTGAGCAGGCCTTCCAGGCGATGGCTTCTGAGCACCTTTTCACAATTTCCAGCTCTTTTGCCCAGGTAGAAAAGGATTCACAACTTTTGAAAATCCAAAATGTGTCTTTCCAGGATGTAAGGATTAAAAAGCTTAGAAAAGCCTCAGTTTTGGACATGAGATTTCCTGGTTCAAGGTCCTCCCTCATTTCCAAGAAATGTGCAGCACAATAAAATGGAGCAATGTTGGTTGCTATTAAATCAACCTTCCATGCGTAACAAAATCTCACTAGTAATTCAAAAGTTTTGGTTCCTCCTGGAAGATTATCTAGTTGGATTATGGGGCTTGTGTCTCTCTTGCCATTGCTGTTTCTCTGAAATACCAGTCTATTCAAATATACACTTCTTGAGACCATAGGAAGATAATCAAAGATAATGAATATTGGTCAAAATATTAGGGTAATTGAATATATAGTATGATTCTCCTTGTGTGAATAGTTGATGGGGATCCATCAGCCAACCCCAATTTAATTGGGATCATAGATACTAGTTTAGTTTAGGTGTTAAAAAATTCTAGTCTTGGTCTTGTTAAACAACTCGAAAGAGTTAAGATACAACTTTATATCCAGTTTCCAAAGCAAAAATGGGAGGTGAATGAATTGTTCACATGCCATTTTACAGAATATAGGCCATAATAGGGAAACATGATTTACTTATATAAGCACTAACATGTCAACATCATTACAAGCTTGCTTTTCAGACCTAATTTTGCAGGCCTGATGATTAATTTTGTGCAGCTGAAAAACTTATTTAAATGGGTCAATACATGAAATGGAGTTCTAAGGGCCTCATGTAAGCTCGATAAGGTCATACACACAGATTGATTCTTCATCTTTTGTCAAGAACAGAGTAAATGAGTGCACCTTGTGCAAGAAAAAGGTTGAATCTACAACTTGTATGATTAGATCACTTGTAAAGTTTGTCCGAACAATCCTGCATGAATAAATGGGACTTCTTACCATAAAAAAAAACACATGTATGCTTTTTTCCAACGTAAATATCATATATATGTTCTACAAGGACATAATCAACAATCCATATATGTATGTACACAAAGAGGATGAAGGTATTTCTGGGGGTTGAGGTTACCAGTCCTGGTTTCTTCTTTCTATAGCTTTGGCAACCATGCTAACATTGGCTAGGAAAATGACACATCGGTTAGGCTTCCCACCAGATATTGACTGACAGATTAAATTCTCTCTGTCAAGACTTTTCCTTCCCACTGTAGGCTTATCACGTCCAGGGTAGGGAAACATGTAATCCATTCTTTGTTTGAAGTTTTCACTGATTCTATCTTTGTTGTTGCTCACTTGGACATGGGCACATAGTCTTGTAGAGATTGTTGCAATTTGTTTTGAAGTGGGTATGTCATTAAGAAGGTTTGTTGTCTTTCGCAATCTCATGTCATTTTAGGTACAGGTGAGAAGTGTGGACAGAATAGAGCGAACACCTTGATAATATTATGGTCCATAATCTCATCCACCTGTAGTGAGACATTGAACCACCTTTCAACATCGATGTAAACTCTCATTAAAAAGGAGGAATGAAAAGAAAGCTTTCGAATAATTGAAAAAAGCCCTGCCAATATATAGAGGCTCTGCCCTTCTAAGTTGCATGCAAAACCTGCTGGATCAAGGCTGAAAAACCAACAGAGGATAGCTTGGCCGGGATATGTTATGTCCAATGAAGCCTAACTTTGAAATACATTAAGTTTTTAGTATTTCAATGTTTTCTTACTTTGGGTTGTTGTATATCAGACTCACCACATGTATTTCAAGTCGTAATATATCAAAGTTATAATATACGTTAAGTCCTTTTGCTAGTTTCATGTTTTTTATATTAGGTTAATTAAGTATTTTACTCTTTTAGAAATATATATATATTTAAAAACTATGTGCTTTTTTATTTTAGCTTATTTTTTAAACAAATAAATTATTTAATTTTCATTTATGGGGTTTTTTTTTTTTAATTTTTTGGCCCAACATGTTGATAGAGAAATATTTTAGTTATTAAAGCTAGCTGATCATGCAATTGCACAAATGTTTTTACCCAATTGACAGATGAAAAATGCCACATCTATGCTATTTAAGATTTTTTTTTTTTGCTTGCCTAAGATATTTATATCGAGATTTTTATGAAGCGAGCAGGTTACAATATTTTGATAATTTGATGGGCGATTAATGAAATTGATAGTTTGGAGCTGATTGTGAATTTGGTAATAATTTGAGGATATAAAAGAATATGGATCATGATCCCTTCAAGTTCTTGGGAAAAAAAAGAAGGTATTAGTGAATTACGGAGAATATGCTCCCTAGTTTCCTTTTGTATAGAAGATGGATATGTTGTGGAGTTTGGTTGGAGACTTGGTGGCATGGGGCAGAGTTTATTCTCGTAACTCCAGTGACTCCAACTTGGACCATGAGAGAAAGAAGGAGGAATGAGATTGGAGCTCAACGAAGGCCTTATTGAGAGAGAACTCTCTACGATGCTTATGTGGACGGTGGTGGCTGGAACAAAGATTTTGTGGAAGAGAAAGAGAACAATGACAGCAAAGAGACTTACCTACGGCAGTACTGATGCAGACTGTGGTGGCCGGATTTATAGAGAAACTTACCTTCGGCACTGGTGTGAATGGTGGTGGCCGGATTTTGGATTTGAAATTTGGGGCAAAAGAGACGAGGTGCGGTGTGGCTTGACTCCCAAAAATTTCTGGGTTTTTTTTTGTTAAACGTTTTGCTAACTTTAGTCCCGCCAAAACCTTGTGTGAGAAAAAAATAAAAAAAAAGGAAAAAAATAATGCCACGTAAGATGTTGTGTAAGTTGTTGTAGAACTTGACGTGGATCTATCATTTCTCGTGTATATATATATATATAAATCTACTCAACCTCCGGTTTCTTAACCGCACGCCACACTCCTTTCGTGGCCGAACCCTATTTAGTGACCACGTCACGGTTCGCTTTCTCCCCTCCCTCGCTTGTAGAGACTCTCTCCCCCTCCTCAGTTCTCAGTTCCCTTTCTCCCTCCTCACTTCCCTTTCTTCCCCTCCCGAAAGCCAAATCCGTTTCTCCCCCTCCCTCACATCCCTTTCTTCCCCTCCCGAAAGCCCTCACCTGAGTCACCTCCCTTCTTCCAACGTCCTCACCCTAGCGAAAACCCCTCGCAAACCGTCACCCCATTTTCTCCCCCTCCCGAAAGCCCAGCGAACACCACCTCACGCCGAGATCCCCCAGCCCAGCTATTCTCTCAGCCCTAAAAGGCTAGGAGAAAAAATTCTTTTCTTCCTCACCCAACTCTCACCCATGAAATCCTAGAAAAAATTTGACCCCTCACACAGAATCTCTTCTGACCTCGTGGATCACTGGTTGAGTGATTTTACAGAGTCCTCTCACAAAATCCTGACACAAAGTACCTATCGCCTTCGAGTTTAAATCAGCATTTCTTTCCTCCAGCAGGGGCACTAGATTTTCTGGCATTGTTAGAGCACTTTGGAGGAATAAAATATTTCTCTATGAGTTATCATTTCTCTATTTTCTTCACTTCAGAGTTCTTTTTTTTTTTCCTCCTTTCTTCACTTCAGGTGCTTTTTGTTGGATTGCCTTTTTTTTTTCCTGGTAAACAAAGAATATCGTTTCTTTGCTACGTGTTTCATTTTCTTGGTGAGGAGGAGTTTGGGTTTGATGTTCAAGTGTTCTTAAACAGAACATTTCTTGATTATATTGGCTTCAAATAAAGTATTTTTTTTTTTACTTCGTCTACTTCATCTTGTTTCTTTTCTCTTTTCCAATACAAAGTTGTGAAAATTGACAGAGTGTACATCGGATCTTGTATGGGAGGGAAGACGGAGGATTTTATGGCTGCAGCCAAAGTTTTCCTAGCTTCAGTAAGAAGCTGTATATCTTTATCATTTATAAGACCACTAGGTACCTTTTTGCTACTTATATAATGGCTTGGTTAAATGTAAATATGGTGTTACTCTTAATCTTAACTTGAGTATTGGAAAGTTTGATTGCTGGTCTCTAATTTGCTTTATCTTTATCCATATCCATTTGTTTAGAATCATGAGAAAAACCACTACTAATCTGCCTTATATGAGTAGTTTCATATAATTCATAAGCATCAGGGATGTGTTTTGTTTTGTTCATGAAACATGTATCTTAATAACTTTTGTACTGCATTATGCCTTTTTTGTATATTTTTATTTCTTATATTTGACATATGAGCTTTTTTTGCTTGGAAGCATCAAATTAAGATTGAGGTATAGATTGCACTTTACGCTTTTTTAGGAGTTATTAAGACTTCATTGTACTGTTTTTTAGTGACTATGCTCCTTTCTGGAGCTTCTTAATTTCTTTTGCTTAACTGGTTTACCCAGTGCCATTCTTGTGGATTGCTAATGTTATTCCACACCCCCCCCCCCTTTCTTATTTTTGGGGAGTAAGCTAAAGAGATGCAATCACTTCTTCTGCAAGACAAAAAGGTCAAAGTTCCAACATTCCTTGTCCCCGCAACCCAAAAGGTTTGTAATTATAAAGCTCAATATGGGTAGATAGAAAGCAATGATTTGAATAATTTGAAGATAAAGTAAACTTTTAAGCAACTATATGATAAAAATTGTAGGTTTGGATGGATTTATATGGTCTCCAAGTACCAGGATTTGGTGGCAAGACTTGCTCCCAGATATTTGAGGAAGCTGGATGTGACACACCTGCAAGTCCCAGCTGTGGTGCTTGCTTGGGTGGCCCTAAAGACACCTACGCACGCATGAATGAACCAATGGTGATAAAATAGAATCTCACAGAGAAAAAAGAGTTGTATTGGTGTTGTTGTATTAAGCTTCCTGTATATTTGATGGGGATGGGACACAAGGATAATGTCCATATGGAGCTGTTATTTGGACTACAGTTATTGTTAGGACATGCTTTTGTTTGATACTGGAAATTTAATCCAGTCCCTCATATATGTTTTTCTGTTTCTACAGAAATAATGATCGATATCCGAAAATGGGATTGAACAGCACTTTGGACACTTGCAGAACTGAAGATCTATGGAAATAGTTGCAGCCAAATAATGGCTTTAGCTGCTGGTTTTGTCTTTGTTGTTGTATTTGTTTACATTCAAGTTAGAGAAGTACAATACATTCTTGTTGTTTTATTTTGAAAACTGAACTGGCGTATTTCCTTCCATTGCTGTATGTTGAGTTGTAAGTGTTAATTATTACTTGTGAAGTAGGGAGAATGTTATTTGTATGCAATGGAATGAGGTGCTGCTTGGACAGCCCAAACTATATTTTGTTATTGATTATATGCAATCGAATGAGGCTTTGTGGCCTTTATTTATATGCAATGAAATGAGGTTCTCAATCTTCTTATTTTGATACCTGCCAATTCTTGAGTCAGCATATATTTATCCAAAGACCATGACAAGAGGCATGGGATTGTTTGATCTCATTAGCTAGAGTTTCTCCTGTAAAGAATGCATTCTAAAATAGAATAAAGGACGTTGAAAATCATAGAAGGTAAAACATCAAGGCATCCCGTACCTAAGCAAGTAAGCATGATGCATTCCAAAAATCGTGAACAATAAGATGCACTCCTCATTGCATTTCACAATTGAACAAAAAATATTTACAAAGTTTAATGAAGGCCTATTTGTTTACACTTCAAAAAATTAGTACCCCTTTTACATATCAGATTACCCTTTTACATATCATGATTTATACTTCTTAAAAATATTACACTTGAAGAAAATGGAACACTTCCATTTTCACAAAAATGCTACACTTCTTGAAAATATTACACTTGAAGAAAATTCTTTGGCAGTGCAAGAGAATGGTTTCCGAGTATGGACTTCTGATCCTAGCCAATGCAGAGAAATTTCTGGAATCAACAGACATGCACCGTTCTTCATGCCTGCAAGTCACCTGCAGCTAGTATCAATGAAGCATCACATGTGGCAAAGATATTGCAGATGCACAAATGCAATTTGCAGGGACTGCATTTCAATGGGACACACATTAACATCAAGATTTATTTTTTCAGCTCCCTTTTTTTTCATTGTCAAATAGAAATTACAAAAGTGGATAGCAAGGAAAAACGAGGATGAAAAATAGGCACTTGCATGATGTACTTGATTATTTGGTATTCAAATCATTGAGAGTGGATTTGATAAGTGATGAACAGTATGATGATCTCTTTGCTCCGAAAATAACAAGCTGTTAAAGTCAACATAGTTATTGAATACCCAGTCCAACTCAAAAAATACAATAATTACAACCTTTTACCTTGTGATTCCACCTTGCAAAGGACAAGTTCACAACCCCAAATTTAAATATTTTCAAATTTAAAGGTGTTGGTTTGTCTCTAATTGTCATATTATTATTTTCACTTCGATTAACGATTTATTAAACACCCATTAAACATAATCTGTGTCCTAAACCTTGTGAATTTTTTAAGATTAGTAGGAATAGGTACAATGCCAATCTTCAATCCAGTAGGCACTTTCAATAAATGCCATTGATTAATTTGTACAACAATTAACAAACTCTTGCTTCAATTAACATATAGAGAAGTTCTGGTGAGTCACATTACCAAATGGAAAGAACTCAAAAAATATTAGGGCCTATACGAAATTCAGAAGGGACCTGACCTGCCATCCAACAAGTCCATCACAATTTCCTCAACCAAAAACTAAAGTATGTAAATCCATTGTTTGCATTTCTGGGGAAATGTTTAATCGACTTTCTTCTGCATATTACCTAAAAAATGAATTGAATATCCTTTAAATACGGAGGAAATTTTCTGCTGATAAATACACACTAGCTCACATTATCAAATGAAAATATTTCTGACATATCAATTTCAGGCCAGTATTCCCTTCGGAATGGCCAGGATGATGGCCGAAAGAAAAGGAGAGTGAGGCTAGTGCAGGAAATGAAAAAGGTTTTTGAAAAAATAATATAAAAATGGTGAACTAATTCAAGTTATGTATCATTACATATATCACAACACCTAAACACATCCTGACTCCTACCCACGGTTCAAATCTAGACCGATCGTCACCTTCAGATTGGAAAGCTTAAAACAGAGCATTACTCACCCAGTATCCGTTAATCTTACTTACAGCCTTCAGTATCTAACCTCAATATGTATAAAACATCTTCCCAGGTTTCATTCTTCAAGAAAATTCACATATTATAACAACCAAACTTCAAACAGTGGCTAAAATCTTCCAGTACCGAGAACAGAAAATCTAAATCGAAGAAAAGAGTTGTCGAGCGTATTGTGAAAGATCCTCAGGAGCAGCGTGAGGGTCGCATGGCATGACGTCCCATAAAGTAAATGCGGAACCACCACCAAACACAGAATTCATCTTCCCTACATTTTCTTAACAACCAAACACGTATCCAAAAATAGAAACAAACAGTGGCTGAGAAGAAATAACGAGAAATACCCAAAATCAGCAATCAAAGTACACAAAAAATGCAGACAAAACACAAAAACACACAAAATGATTCATGCTGGGAAATGGAAACAGAATGGGAAATGGAATGGAGAGAAAAAAAAAACTTCTTTCGGCCGGTTCTTACTCTTGTCGGTGGCAGAAACGGAATGAAGAGAAAAAAAACACTTCTTTCGGCCGGTTCTTACCCTTGTCGGTGGGCACTAGACGGCGGCGTACGAAAGACGAGCAGTGAGAAGCGCTGTGCAACGAAACCCAGCGGAAGAGAACCAAGCTTGGGGGGGGGGGGGGGGGGGGG
>QEOT01008061.1:128969-141756 GCA_003123785.1 Pterocarya stenoptera
GGAGGGGAATGCGGGAATGCCCATTTTGATTTCAATGGGTTCTAAATCTCCAAATGAGCGTTTGGTTAATTTAAAAAAAAAAAAAAATTACATGTCAGCGGTGTGCGGAGGCTGCCTTCAAAATCAAAAACACTTAAAATAGCTTACCATCGTGCAAAAGTTTATTTTGATGCAATGTTTTGAATATCATTTTCCAAAACATATTTGGTTGATTTACAATCAATCCTTAATAGGAATTTTTTATTAAGTAAATCAGATTGAAATTTAGATATGCATAGTACTATAGAAAGAATTTTTTTTTTAATAATATTATAATTATATTGTGCAGGGGTTCAAGTTTCAGAATGGAAGCGAACAATGTGTTCAGAGGAACCTGGTGAAACACATTGTTTCAGAATGCCACCGTAACCAATATAGGAACCATCAGTTTCAACAATTTTAAATGAATCAGAAGTAGGAATACCAAGGCATGGAAGAGTTTTAACATGTGCCTTGATTTTCTGGACTAAAGCAGTATGATCATTCGACCAAGGTGGAGGATTCTGTTGTAGTCGTTTATATAAAGGACGGCACTGCTTCCTCAAGTCTTGGTAGAATTCAGCAACATAGTTGAGAGATCCAAGAAATCTCTGTAACTGTTTTTTATCAAGAATTTGATCAGGAAATTTCTCAGCAAAATCAATGGCCCGATTGATGGGTCTGATTTTTCCTTCAGAAATATCATAACCAAGGAATCTGATCTTGGTTTGGAACAATTTGATCTTGGGGGCAGAAACAACAAGACCATTATATTTGATGATATTGAGAAACGTTTCAAGATGTTTCCAATGTTCATCAATTGATTTTGAAAAAAATCAAGATATCATCAATATAAACAATAGAAAAAGTAGAGAATGAATTGAAGATATCGTTCATGATATTCTGGAATTTACTCGGAGCATTTTTTAACCCAAAGGGCATAACATTCCATTCGAAGTGGCCAAATGAGGTTTTTCCCCTCTGGTTCTGACACTGGTGGGACCAATTTGGACTAATTCCTGAAAATCTCCCAGAAGAACTTGTCTCTGTATACAAGTCCTTCACCACTGTTTCTACTACACGGTTGGATCGTCACCAACAAAAATTCTCTAATGATCTCCACTTCTGTTTCAGGTATAAACTATCCTGGATTCTGAAATGGACCTATGAATGGAATGGTGACCTGTTAGTCCTCCGTTGTTTTACAAAATGGTGGGATAAGTTCCAACTATCCCCAAATATTTCAAAAAATGTTCTAAAGGATTTTCCCCAACTTGCTCCTGACCTATAAGACATGATTGAGTTTTCAGAAAATCCTTATGCTACTATTGAGGCTTCCCAGAGCCAAACACCTGCTGCTTCTTTTTCGTCAAAGAAAAAGGACAAAGGAAAAGCTATTGTTTTTAATAAATCTACATCTGATAAATCCTCTAAGACCAAGAACAAAGAAATTATTCCTGGACTTAATAATAAGGATTTATTCAAACTTATTGCCAAGTCTCTCACACAAGAATACTCTACACATTCAGATGCTTCTTCAGAGGCCTCGGTAGGAGATTGCTTCGGACATGATAAGGAGTACGATACTCCTAAATTGTCTGATGATGATGAAGACCATCTTTGACTTTTCCACTAAAAGAGAAGATTCAAAGACTAGTTCAAGATTGCCAGATGTCAATATCTTCACTGAACAAGATACGACGTCATCCCAAGAATACTGTAATGAATAGTAAAAAGAACTGTTCACTTTTACTATTCATGACCAGCTTTTTAAGTTTACTGTTTTCATTTAACTATTTGTAATACTGTTGTAACAGTGCACTCCCTTCATCTATAAAAGGGATGCTCTGGCCTCAGTCGAGGCAGATCACTTATTTCCCATCTCCCCTCTCTCTCTAGAGGTACTCCCTCCTTCCTTCTCTCCACCTGTGACCCCTGTAATCTTGTGCCTGTAACCACAACCAATTTTGTGGCTGTAACCACAACCAATCTTGTGGCTTTACTTGTATTTTCTTATTGTAATTTAAATACAAGTTTGTTTATATTCATTTATATCTGATTTTAGCATAAACATATCATGCATCGGTCGGCCATGCCGCCTCATATTTATTCATGCATCTGCATACACCAGGTCGGCTCTGCCGCAGGTGTTTATTAACTGTGCATCCATTTTAATTGATTGCTTTCTTGTTCTTCTCGTCCATCTTCTCTCATCCTTCTCTCTTCCACAAATCTTCTTCCTTCTCTTTTTCTTTAGTTCTTTTCCCCTTTTCTTGCTTCTGTCCCCTTTTGGTATCAGAGCCAAAACCCAGCTCTCATACTAGTTGTTCGTAATTACTTTTATTCATTTTTTTGATTTTGTTTCTCTACAACCTGATATCTGAGTTCCTACTTTGTCTGGTATTTTTAAGTCAAAAGACCTTGAACCAAGTAAGACCCGTTTGCCAGGAGAGCGTTAGGGCAGTAAGGTTCACTAGGGTGAGATGAGAATACACGCAGGACCCTGAGGTGCAAAGAACTAGTTTGTCTAGGGACAAAATGGAAAAAATGTTTAGATCTAATTCAACAATTAGTTCCAGGTCGTCTATGCCTCCTGATATCATTAATGAGGAAGATTGTGCTTTTGAGGATTCATCCTCAAATGAGTTTAATTCTTGGGAAATCTCCAAGATTGATTCAAATTCTATTTACCAAACTTCTTGAATTCAAAGAAGTTTTAATATTGCTTTTCATGTTAAAACTGTTGAACAAACCTATTCGATTTCAAAACCTGATGAAAAATGTTATCTTTTTACCAAGAAACTTATTCAAGATTCTCTGGCAAAAGGATACAAATTTTTACATATAAGTTCTGTTCAGGTTGCTGTCAAGCCTTTAACCAGGTGTGGCATTCTAGCCTCTATTTTACTCTGTTTACGAGACACTCGATTTCGTGATTTTGAAACCAGTGCTCTTGGTATTATTCAATCTTCTGTGGCTAATGGCCCAGTTCATTTTGATTGTTTTCCTGATATTTTAATTGCTTTAGATGATCCTCATATCATCAAAGTTTTAACTTTAAATATTTCTACTGTCGGCTACGATATGCTAGGAGGCAGTAAACCTCTTGCTCTTGTTTACAGGATTTATTATCGTCTTTTAAACACGAGTTTAAATCCAAAAGCTATTTTAAAATCAACTGGTGGAAAAACCTTGTTAATTCAAAGTTCTACCCAGAATGCGAACATTCAAGTCCCAAAAACCATTTACTGGAATGACGTGATTCTTCCAAAAGAATGGATCTTGGAAAATGAAGTTCCACCACCAGCAAGAAATATTCCTATTAATTCTAATATTGATTATATTCAACAATATTTAGACGGAACGGTTAAGATCCGTTTTGATCAAACTAGTACCCCAGTCTTAAGAAGAAATTCTTTTGCAGGATCTAGATCTTCTTTTGTTGGATCTGTTTTTGAGTTACCAATAAGGAGAGATAAAAAACTCCAACAATTTTTGGAAGACTCAGCCCAGACAGCCCAACCAAATCATGATTTACCTGTTAAACCAGATTTAAAACTGAAGGGAATTAGCATTTCCTCTCAGATTATTTCTGCTTTTTATTCTGCAAAGGATAAAACTATAAAAGAAGAAGCTGATAAAGACGAAGATACTTCATCTTTGTCCACTACAGCTTCAGATATGGCTGCATCCATTCTTCATGTTCATCATAGTTTGAATGTTTTAAACAGATGTTTTAACTATGATTTGATTAAACTTTTTAATGAATATAATTCAAAAGAAAACCGTGATAAGAGAAAAACTTATCATGCGACTTTTTCTGATTCTGAAAAATTTAGAGTTAAGAGAAAATGGAAAGAAAAGATGAACGATCTCCAACAAGAGATTCTTTTCTTTGATTTTCTTGATAACTACTATGTTCTAAAAAATAGTTTGAATGTTGTTAAAACTGATTTTCTAAAAGAGGATAAAATGGTTGTACGTTCTAGTCATCCGTCCCTTGATACAGTTTTGATCTCTCTTAAAGGATCTGAAATCCCTGCTACTCTTTTCAAACTCTCTCAAGCTGTGTCCAGAAAACCAGATGAAGATATGATTTTGAAAGAAACAAACAAAATTATTCAGCAAAACAATTTTGCAAATCTTACTCATCATAAAATTGGACAACAGTTAGACAGAATTGAGGATAAAGCAGAGAAACCTGTTTCCACTCAGTTTTCTAACCCTATTTTTATTAAGATAGAAAATCATTTGATCTTTCCAAAAGGTCAGTCAAAAACCCCTATTATTGAAAAACCTTTGATTGCTTTACTTCAAACTCAGTCAAAAATTACTTTTGAAACCAATACCGATAGAATAGAGAAAATCAATAAAATGCTTGCTGATCTTAAGAAAAAACAGCCTTCTACCAGTGCTAATGAACGCAATGGTGAAGAGTTAGTTTTTCCAGAAACCACTGAACCATCATCTGAAGATGATTCAGTAACCAAAGAAATTAATTTACTTGAAAATAATTTTACTAATTTTCAACTAAATCCTGAAATCTCTAGAATACACTCTAAAGGACCCAAACCAATAAGTCTGACTAAGAGTTGGTATTCTAGACCTACTCATCCTGATTTAGGATTTGAAGAAAAAGTTTTCCAAACTCAATCTTCTTTTTCTGCTGATAAGATTTACGAATGGAACATTGACTGATTTTCTGAACAAGAAATCCTCAATACCATGAGTAAAATGTTTCTTGTTGCTAATGCATACATTAACAACAATATTCGTCAGCCTGATATTGTTTCCATTTTAACTAATGGTTTTTTTGGTGTTTTGCAGAGTTGGTGGGATAGACATCTCACTGATGATGCCAAGACAACCATTCAGAACGTTGTCCAGTGTAATGAAGAAGGGTTGCCTATTTTTGATGAAGCTATTGGGATGGCACATCTTGATGGTGTTAATACTTTGATCTATACAATAATTAAGCATTTTATTGGTACTCCTTCTAATATTACTAATCGAATTTTTGATTATTTGAATAATTTAAGATGCCATACTATGTTTGACTATAGTTGGTATCAAGATGTTTTTATTTCTCGAGTAATGCTTCGTGACGACAGTCAAAAGCCTTACTGGAAAGAGAAATTTATTGATGGATTACCACGTCTGTTTGCTCATAAAGTAAAAGATAAACTTACAGATATCTCTGGGTTTCTTAATTATGACAGCTACACCTATGGTGATATATGCAGTGTAATTAAGAAACTTGGTATCCGTATGTGTAATGATCAAAGAATGCTGCGAGAACAGCTGAAGAATAGTTCGAAAGCCAAGTATGAAATGGAAAATTTTTGTCAACAATATGACTTTCCTCTTATTGCTCCATCTCGATGCAAGCATAATTTTGTCAAGTATTCTAAACCTCACAGAGAATCCAGGAGAAAATCCCGTGATGAGTTTTATAAAAAATGTCACAAAAAATATTTTTCAAAAACTAAATTTCCTTCAAAGAAAAATAGTTTTTCAAAAGGCAATTGCTATAAATGTGGCAAATCTGGACATTTTGCTGATAAATGTATCCAAAAACCGAACAAATTTAAAAAGAAGCTTAATCAGTTGAATATTGATGTCATTGATCAAGAAGAATTGTTTCGTCTCCTAGAAACACATTCTACTTCATCTGATGATGTCCCTAAGCTTAGCTCTAGTGATTCCGAATATCACTCAGCAGCTAAATCAGATGATTCTCCTGATATCAAGCTTGGTTGCAATTGTAAAAAATCTTATTGCAACTCATTGGATAAATCAACTAATGTTATATCCAAAGATGAGGAAGACGAGAATCTTTTATTAACTTTGATTTCTCAAATCACTAATCCTGAACTCAAAGAAGAATATCTTCTTAAGTTCAAGAAGAATCTGCTTCGTAAAGAACCAGAAACTTCTACTTCTAAACCCAGGATTAGTTTTCAAGATACCTTGGAAAGGTTTCAAAAACAAAAATCCAGGGTTATTTCTACAATTGATTTACAATATGAAATTAATAATATCAAGAAAGAGATTACTGAACTCAAATATGAGATCAATAGTCTAAGGCTTGGTTTGGATAGTAAAAGTGTTTGAGAATGTTTGTGCATAGTAGTAAAAAGTAGGTGAAAAGTAATAACAAAATATTGAATAGTAGTAAAAAATAAGTGAAAAGTAATAAATAGTTGTAAAAATAGGTGAAAAATAATAATAAAGTAAAAAATAGTAGTGAGAGTGTTTGAGAGTACCTCAGAGTACCTCGCCACCCAAACTAGGCCTAAGACTTGAAAATAATGACTTAAAGCAAGAATTTCTACGTTTTCAAATTGATAAACAGTTTGATCAAGAAATTCCATCTGATAATGAGCAAATAGATGGTTCAGATAATGGTGAAAAAGCTGAGTAATCAGCTGCAAACCAGATCTGTTTAGTCCATCATTCAATTCCTCCAAAATAATTTTCACGTATTACGATTGTTGTTTCACATGATTTTCATTTCTCTGTTGTTGTCATAATTGACTCTGGTTCAAATTTGAATTGTATTCAATAAGGCCTAATACCTTCTAAATATTTTGAAAAATCTACTGAAAGATTATCTTCTGCAAACGAATCTCAGATGAAGATCAACTATGAGCTCAACAATGCTCATGTTTGCCAAGATAATGCTTGTTTTAAAATTTCTGTTGTTTTAGTCCGCAATATGTCCGATAAGGTCATATTAGGAATTCCTTTTATTGCATCTTTATATCACTTCATGACTGAAAAAGATGGTATTGCTACCAACCTTTTAGGTCAAAAGGTTAAATTCCATTTTGCTTCTCTCAATGAGATTAATGCTGATAAAGGATTGAAATCTTTACTTTCTGCAAAAAAAATACATCTGTGTTTCTTATAGCAAGAAATCAGATACAAAAAGATTTCCGATCAATTATCTAGCAAATTACTTTAATAAAAAATTGATAATTTTAACAAAAAATTGATTTTGAAGTTTGTTCTAATCTTCCTAATGCTTTTTGGCATAGGAAGAAATATATTGTTTCTCTTCCTTATGTTAAAGGTTTTAATGAGAAAAATATTCCCACTAAGGCCAACGCCATTCAGATGAATAGCGAGACCTTAGAAATTTGCAAAAATGAAATCCATGATCTTCTAAAAAAGAATATCATCAGGAATAGCAAGTCCTCCTGGTCATGTGCTGCCTTCTATGTTCAGAAAAATGCTGAGATTGAACGTGGAACCCCCTGTTTAGTCATTAATTACAGACCCTTGAACAAGGTCTTAGAGTGAATTAGGTACCCTATTCTTAACAAAATGACCTTATCCAAAGACTTTGTGATTATGTTATTTATTCTAAGTTTGACCTTAAGTCAGGATTTTGGCAGATCCAGATTAGTGAGTCAGACCGGTATAAAACTGCTTTTGCTATCCCATTTGGCCACTTCGAATGGAATGTTATGCCTTTTGGGTTAAAAAATGCTCCGAGTGAATTTCAGAATATCGTGAACGATATCTTCAATTCATTCTCTACTTTTTCTATTGTTTATATTGATGATATCTTGATTTTTTCAAAATCCATTGATGAACATTGGAAACATCTTGAAACGTTTCTCAATATCATCAAATATAATGGTCTTGTTGTTTCTGCCCCCAAGATCAAATTGTTTCAAACCAAGATCAGATTCCTTAGTTATGATATTTCTGAAGGAAAAATCAGACTCATCAATCGGGCCATTGATTTTGCTGAGAAATTTCCTGATCAAATTTTTGATAAAAACAGTTACAGAGATTTCTTGGATCAAATTCTTGATATATATATATAACTCTTTAAGTCAGCAAACATGAAAAAAATAATTGAATTGAAGTGCAGCGGCATGGACTTACAAGATTACAACTAAAACCGAGCTATGCATGGAGGGGCAAGGCGCGACGGCTGGGCGAGTGGAAGGTGGCTGTCCCGACGGCAGTGCACTGAGAGAAAGATGAGAGAATGGAGAGAGAGTAGTAATCACGGCATGAGGAAGAAATTAATACCAAGAGAGAGAGACGGAGGTCGGGTGGTAATGACTTACTGAGGCGTTAAGGGGAGCCTTTCGTCAGCAACACGGAGGAGCAGTGATAGCAGCTGGACAATGTGGGTGGCACTCGGAGGGTCACGGTGGCTGAGAGGGCATTGGTCTGTGGTTTTCCAACAGGGACGGTACTCTGTTTTCGGGAGCTAAAACAGGGGATAATTGGTTGGGTTTTCCGTGAGGTTTGGGTGGTGTTTTCCGAGTGGGTGAGGACCGGGCTGCGGTGGAGCTGGGATGGCGTGGCTTGTTCACAGTTGTACCGTAGTTGATGCTAGGAGAAGTGGCTTCTGGACAGTGGGCTATGGTGGTTGGCTTAAGGAGGTCATGCTAGCCGAGAAAGGATGAACATGCATGAGGTTGGTGATGCTACAGTGCGGAGGGATGGCGTTCGGTGCAATTGTTTTGTTTGGTCTCGGGTACTAGCTGGTTAACAACATGAAGAAATTGTTTCACCGAAAAAATCTAGCGCTGGCAACGCTATAGGAAAGAACACCAATGGATCTAACACATACGTGTTGTGACAATTGCCGTAAATGTGAAGGATAGAGATGTGCGTGGTGAACGTGGACTGCTGCAGTTTAAGGGGAATAAAAATAAAGTGGTACGTAGTAATGAAAGTATTTGTTTCATTGAGAGCAAATTAGGCCAGGCGGTGGGAAGTTTGCGGCCGGGTTGTTTTCTAGACATGTAGGGATGTGCATGCTGGGTGTTGGATGTGGAATGTGCGGAGATACTACTGAACGTGGGCTTTGAGGCGGTGGCAAGTTTGCCTGAAGGAAATTTATGTAGAAGGTGCGTGGTGATTTACATCGGGTCTAAATATATCAAAAACAGTGCTTTAAGGAAATTTTATCTCTAACTCTAGTGTATTAGAAATTGGACACGAGCTTGGATTCAATAAATAAATTGGGCCAAAATTCTCATGTTCAAAAATAAATCTCTCATCCAACAATATTTTCCAATCATTGAGTTCAAAGAAATTCATACTCTGCCAAAATATAATTTTGAGCCTGTAAACTGTTCTGAAATTACTCGTTAAAATCCAAATGGGCTTTTTATACATAAGCTCAAAAATATTTAATAGACTTGGCAGGGCCTGGTATTACACCTATGACTCATAAATCCAATGTTCAAATAATTTTTCCGTAATTTCAAAATCTTGTGGAAAATAAATTTAACACCAAAATAAAGAGTCTTTATTCTGATAATGGTGGGGAATATGTTGGACTCAAATCTTATCTTTCTGTTCATGGGATTATTCATCATACAACCGCTCCCCACACTCCACAACAAAATGGTATGTTTGAAAGAAGACATCGCCATCTTGTTGAGACTGGTCTCACTTTACTCACGGATGCTCACATGCCTTTCTTATATTGGCCATACGCGTTTCAAACTGCTGCCTATCTCATAAATAGAATGCCCACTTCGACTTTGAACAATCAATCACCATTTGAAAAATTGTTCAAACAAATCCCAAATTACCTCAAGCTCAAGCAATCTGGCTGCCTATGTCATCCATTAACTAGGCCCTATAACAAGCATAAACTTGAGCCCAAGGCCCAACCATGCACATTCGTGGGTTATTCATTATCCCAAAACGCGTACCTATGCCTTGAGCCCAATACCTGAAAACTTTTTTCTTCTCGGCATGTCATCTTCCACGAGGGGACTTTCCCTTTTCAGAAACCAAACCCTAACAATTCGGTACCCACCTTACCTTCATTCGATGCCGAAGACTCCTCTGTATCGATATTGTTGCCGCAAGTCATCTTGCCTTCACTCCGAACTCCTGAATCTCCAGAAGTGGGTGCCGAAGTCTTGCCATCGTCTGCGAATGGGTCATCCTGTGAACCGACTCCTCTCCAGGTAAGTACACTCTCTTCTCCTCCCTTGATTTCGAGCCAAATTTCTCCATTAGAAGTGCATGCACCCACTGGTACTGAAAATAATGTAGTGCGCACTCATCGAATGACTACTCGATCCATGAATGAAATTTATAAGCCAAAAAAATCCTTTGTAGTCACAAAGCATCCTCTTCCACCTTCCTTGGAACCCACGAGTGTTACTGAAGCACTCACTGATTCAAGATGGCGTGATGCCATGTCCTCTGAGTTGACTGCATTAATGCGTCACAACACATGGCAACTAGTGCCCCCTCCGAATGACTGTAACATTGTTGGCTGTAAGTGGGTGTTTTGGATTAAGAGGCATGCTGATGGATCTGTAGATCGATTCAAGGCCAGGCTCGTGGCCAAGGGGTTCAATCAGAGACCAAGATTGGATTACAAAGAGATGTTTAGTCCTGTTGTAAAACCAATCACCATACGCACTGTCTTAACTCTTGCTGTTATGCAAGGTTGGTCTCTAAGGCAATTGGACGTCAATAATGCCTTTCTTCATGGGAATCTCACTGAAAAGGTATATATGAAGCAACCACCTGGTTCCAGGAGTCCATAAAAACTAAATCATATTTGTTGGCTTACAAAGGCAATATATGGGCTAAAACAAGCACCTCGTGCTTGGTATTCTACTCTCAAACAAGCACTGTTAGCAGTTGGTTTCATCAATGCAAAATCTGACTCCTCTCTATCTGTGTTTCATGATGGTTCCATACTTGCTTATTGTTTAGTATATGTTGATGATTTGATTCTTGCTGGAAATAACTCGACATTTGTTGCAAGCGTTATTAATCAACTTGGACAGAAATTCTCCATCAAAGACTTGGGGTCCTTACATTTTTTCCTCGGTGTTGAGGTCATTCCTACCAAAGAAGGCTTATTTCTAACTCAACATAAGTATATCCGAGATATACTAGCTAAAACAAGTATGGATGGAGTTAAGGATGTCACCACTCCTCTCTCTACCTTGGTTTCTCTAAAGCTGGTAGATGGTTCATCATTAGTTGATTCAACCAAATACCGAAGGGTGATTGGAACATTGCAATATCTGTCCTTAACTTGACCTGATATAAGCTTCGCAGTGAATAAACTATCACAGTTTATGCATTGCCCCATACAGACCCACTAGACAACCACTAAGAGATTGCTGTGTTACTTGAAAAACACCATTTTTCACGGCATCAATATAAAAAAAACATCAAATCCAGCACTCACATGTTTCTCGGATGCTGATTGGACTGGTAGTTTGGATGATAGAAAATCAACTTTAGCTTATATTCTCTTCCTTGGTCACACACCTATTTCATGGAGCTCCAAAAAGCAACATGCTATTGCGCGGTCATCAACAGGAGTTGAGTATAGGGCTTTAGCAAAGGCTGTAGCAGAGTCAATATGGCTGCTATCTCTACTCCAAGAAATAAAGTTTACATTACCACAACCACCTATGCTCTTGTGTGATAATTTGGGCGCAACACAGCTAAGTTTTAATCCTGTCCAGCATTCAAGAATGAATCATATCCAGATAGACATTTACTTTGTGCGAGATTTGGTTGAGAAAAAATTTCTTAATGTTTGACATGTTCACACAAATGACGCAGATTTACTCACCAAGCCACTCTCAAGACAAAGGACAAAACATTTGCTAGACAAGATCAGCCTATCTGATGGTAGCCCGTTCTTGCGGGGGCGTATCAAGGAAATTGAAGAAACCAACTGAGTGCCAACTCACGCCTAGCTGCCACCATAAACATCACCAGATTTTGTGCTTCTGATGATTCTAGGATCAGTTTTTTATTTATGTAAATATTGTTTTTATTGTGATTGTAAACTTCCATTTTCAGTTACATATTTTTGAATGCCTAAAATTAAGGCTCTTGGGTTGTATAAAAATATAGAGCATGAATAGAAATCTTTGTGAGTTCAAAATACAAATCCATAACAGTGCAAATTCTCTATAGAAATTGCACTCCTCACAACTGAAATGGAATTGGAAACCCCATATTCGTTTCGTGCAGGCTTTACAAAAAACCATTGCGCCCTTTTTTTTTCTCATCTTCTTGGTAATTTTGGCCGTCACCAAACTCACATCCACCTTGCAGTTGCAGGAATATCAAAAAAAAAAAAAAAGAAAAAAATAATAATAACCACACACAAATTTACGTGAAAAATTCTCAAAACAGAAGAAAAAAAAAACCTTTGAGATTCAGAAAAAAAAAAATCATTATATAAAAAATTGCTACACTCCTCACTCCAAGGACACTTACAAAACTTGACAAAATTTTAACTCTTACCTCTTCTCATTTTACACAAAAAGTCAACAGAAAAATTTTACTACAGTCAACAAAGTTAAAAAACGAAAAAAATGAAACACAGCGGGAAGAAGAAGCTCATTCTCACTTCATCCATTCCTTCAAGCTCCATCCGTAGAAGAAGAAAATGCAGCGACAAATCCTTCCTCTCTCTCAGATCTCGTGCATCCTCGCTCTCACATCTCTTCCTCTCTCTCAAATTTGAAACATATCTTCTCAATTATCTTCCTCAGTGTCAGACCGGTGTTTGGATGGATTTACTAAGCTCCTTGACGTCGAACCAGGTAAGAGTATTTTGCAAGTTACAAGCTTTTCTTTTCTTTTCTTTTCTTTTTCAACATCACGACTCTGGGACTTGTGAGGGGAAGGAAGGGAGGGGCAGTACGTCGCTTGCTTGGGGGAAGGAAGGAAAGGAGGCCGATAAGTTTGATATTGAGAGGTTTGATAGCCATTGAAACTTGGCTTAACTCGA
>QEOT01008061.1:141791-196064 GCA_003123785.1 Pterocarya stenoptera
AAAAAAAAAAAAAAAAAAAAGACTCACATGAAAAAATTAATTTTTTAAATTTTATTTTTTTTCTAAAAAAATGTACTTGTACAATCCATTACTGTATCTACTATTAATCTATAAAAATTTCGATTAAATATCGATAAACCATAATACACAAAACTTAAAGACGTCTGGTTACTTTTAACAATTCTGCTTTAAAAATACCCATCTGCATTTAATTTCATCATACTCTGTTGAGGCGCCGGGTACTCAATTGAGTCAATTCCCAGCAATTATATCCTTTTGTAAGCGTGCCTCTTTTTTCCTGTTTGTACTCCTTGTAATTAATCCTTAATTTCATCATAATTACGTACTGCATTTTCAGCAGCTCTCGATGGGTCAATTCAAATGCTCTTAAAATGCATTTTCAGCAGCGTGCCTCTTTTATCCTCATCTATTACTTTTCCTCTTCTTCAAATTACTTTTTGCCCGTATAAACTCATCAAATGCTCTCCAAGCAAAGGCTTTTAATTGGGCTTTTTGAGATTCGATCCCTAGCATCTTTCCAAATCTTATCCTTTCTTCTGCCATTGAGCTCTCTCCCACCTCTTCTTTAATTTCCTTCTCTAGTCAAAATACATGCACTTTTTGACACTTATATATTCTCCATTATGTGCGATTTGCAAAGACAATTTTGTGAATTACCACATGCAGGCGAAGTGTCAAGACAACGACCATGACTTGTTTTCATTTTTGAGTCATTATCATGTTTGGATAGTGAAATGATTTCATATTATCTCATCATTACAATTTTCTTAAAGTCTCACAAAAAATATAATAAATAACTCAACTTTTTTAATAATAATATTAAAAAATAATATTCTAACAAAATTTTATTCAACTTTCATATCAACTCATATCATTTTAACTCACTATCCAAACGACACCTTATGTTTCGATAAAAAAAAAACTATTGGTTGTTTAAGTCTTGAAATATGTGAATTTGTTTGCAGAGACAATTCTATTTGGAATTATCTAAATGGGAAAGAAAAAGAAGATGCATCTCACACAACACCTCCTTATGATATCAAAGTTATGCTATGAATAAGGTTTACCGCACCTCGAATCCCCACCCCATAGTTTCCAGTATTGGAGAACATCCCGTGAATGCAACCACGAAAGGAAGTTCTAAAAAATTACTAAGTTCTCATATTGTTAGAGGCAAGAGTAGACCCCCATGTAAGAGGAGGGTGTCGAGGATGGAGGAACACGTAAAGAAAATTAAAACTAAGTTTGCTAAAAAGCTTAATGATAAGGGAAAAAGTAGACTGGTGAGAGACTGGTGAGGGCATGGATGCAATTTATATTAATTATTACCTCTCTGTCCTCCTTGAGTATTTGATAGTATACTATGTCTCCAAATTTATTTTATGAACTAAATAAATTTTTTTTTGGACTGCTAGCAACGTGTATTGGATACTGAACTGCTGGAAACAAGTAGAAATCAATTCGGCCCACCGATGACGAGGATGCAAGAAAGTGCACAAACTCTAGTGATGGAGGCGTAAGAAAGTATACACCCACTAATGATGGGGACGGAAGAAAGTATACAAACCCTAATGATGGGAACAAAAGAAACTATACAAACCCTAGTGATCGAGATACAAGAAAGTGTACAATTACCACATCATGCATGCTTTCCTTGAATTTGTATATTTTTTTTTTACTCTTACTTTTACTTCTATTACATTCATAGATGCAAGTCGGGATGGAAGGAATACTGTCAGAGATGACAAATGGAAAGCAGCCAAAGAGCTTTTGTAGCAAGATTTTTATTTCCATTATTGGAATATGTTGTACACTGTTGGAAATTCGTTTGGGATGATATATTGTGTGTTGGTGGTTTGAGTTATTGGGTGTTGGTGGTTTGGGATGAAATCTAGATCTTTACAGCTTGGTGGTTTGAGATGTGTATTTCTTTAGGTAGCAGTATTTGGGCATTGACTTGCTATTTTTTTTTTCCGCTTTAAGTCTCTCATTTGTTTATTAATTAAATCTGTCCAAACTGTTATGGAAACTGGGAATAGTCATTTTTTTATCGTATCATCTTAGTATTCATGTTATGCAAACTGTTATGAAATTGTGTTTTATTCTACCACAATGCTTTTAAGAATGAGTCCACCATCTTACTATTGTATTATATACACTGATTTCCACAACATTACGTACACTGATCAGATTATTTCAGGCAATTATTTATTTCATGTTGGGAAAAATGAAACTTTAACAAATAATTAAACTTCAATATTAACTTAAACAAGAAGTAAATTAATTCACATCAAATACAAACACATTTTCGATCAAACAATTAGAAGCACAACGAGAAAGCATGGAAATATTTATATATATATATATATATATTAGGTGAAAGCAACGTGCAATGCACGTTTGCTTAGTTTATAGTTAATTATTTTTTGTTAAAAACTAATTTTTCCTTAATAAAGACGTAATATTTTTGGTTAAGTAAATAATGACATAATATTTATGTAATTTATAAATAACGAAAAATATAGGGCATAGCTTGATGCAAATATACCCAAACAAAGTATATCTATGGTCAATCCTACGAAGAGCAGAAACAAACATATTAAATTGTATAAAAAGCAACAAGAGACTATGCCAAGTAGCATATGTATAAAGTAAAAGTGGTGATGGGCTCTTTAGAGAATCCAAGAGGGGATGAGAAAATAATACATGTATACACACAAACACATATAAGAAAAGGGAAAGTAAAGTACAAATAGATGTGAATCACTTTCATGATTTGCTTTTAGTCCATTCTAGTTCCTAGCTTGTATTTAGGTGTTTTTTTTTTTTGTATATGCCTATTTACTTGTCAATAAAATTTCTTATTACTAGTCAAAAAAATATGTGAATCACTAAGCATAAAATTAGGACTGAAAAGAGAGAAGCAGGAAGTTGGAGAGCATGAAGCATCATTAATTTCCCAGGTTCAATAGACACTGATCAACAACATAATTGCTAGTTAGATTAACAGCTTCACTGTCGTTCAAGCAAGTGTAAAAGGTATGAACATTACTCAAAGCTATATTTAGTATCTTATAAGAACTATAATTTCCTCTTATGGGCAGGCCGCAGGGGTATAAAAACATCTTGAGCAACATTTTGAATGGTAGTGGATCCCTACATCCTCTGACGACATCAATTCAAGAACTTCCATCTGCGGCTAAAGAAGCTGAGAATGAAGCGAAGGTAAAATCAATAAACCTTTTTTGAGACATTCATATATTAGTGAAGCTAAATAAAATTCCCTTGTAAATCTCCACTATGCTTCTTTCTTTTTCTTTTTTTTTTTTTTCAAAATTTTTTTCTGCTTGTATTTTTTGTTTAAAACAAATTAATTGTAGCCCATTTCTTGTTTTGAAGAGCAGATACTGCAAAACAAGAAATGTAGTTTGGTTTGTGGTTCTTGGATTACCTCCTTGGTTGCCTGTGAATGAAGCAGAGGATATAGAGCTGCTTGCCATGTTAAGGGCACACAAATCCTATTAAAGAATCTGCAAAACCTTACTTCCATAACATATCGTATAATAGATGAAATTTCATTAACAAACAAATCATTCCAACTTGAACATCAAGGCCATGACCATACTACAATCTTGCTTCCTTAACTGCAAAACTTCAACACTCCTTAACAACCGAAGATTCTTAGCTGAAAGGGCTATTGCATTGCATGATCACAAATGGATTACATTGCACTATATCACCTTTTACTTTGACTAACTACGTGCTCCATTTTTTCTGACAATTTAAAGTGGTTGTTAAATTATCGGTTGTGCCAGTAGGCAGGTAAATCAAGCTTTGGGGATGATAAAAGATGGAACCTGTTTTTCTTGATTTGGCCAAATCTGAGTTATTTATATGGCAATTTGACAGTAAATTGCCACAAACCACAGATTGCACTTTCAAAACTAAGCAAAAAAATTAAATTACATATATCATGTGCAATATTAGAAACAAAAAAAAAAAGAACATTTGTACATATTTCTGTTAACTTTTGGTCGTAGCCAATAATCTTATATATGTTCGTAATTAACACCATCCAGGCAGCTACATATTTATAATTTGTTCTTTAGTAGCCGTATTCTGTAGGTCTTGCTGTTAGCTTTCCTGGCATATAAAATTAAGTTAATTAACAAAAATTATTTGGAAAAAAGCATATTATATATAAATACAAAGCATGTAATATTAACCATCATTAGTACTCACATGAAGCAACAAATTAATGAAAGCAGCTTCCCAGTTCAGCCCCACTTTAATTGGCTTTCATCTATATGATTTGTAAAATAAAGGTTATCATGAATGATGATGATATATTTAGCATTCAACTCTACTATGTATATATAATATAATATAATAATAATACTTTCCTTTCGATGGGATTAACTAAAGCACTAAAATTAGATTCTTGGAGTAAAGCTTTTTTCGCCCTTTCTTCTCATGGAAGAAAATAAACGAACTGTATGATTGAGAAGTACTGATATATCCAAACATTTTTATAATTTCCTTTCCAAATATATATCACATAAATACAAATACTCTTCAATTTCAAATATTTAACTTTTTTATTTACTCATTACTTAATCATTACAATTTTTCTAAACTTCCAAACAAAACACAAAAAACAATTCAACTTTCTTAAACTTATAAATAAAAATTAATAAATAATATAACTCTTCATAAAAATAACAATAATAAATATTACAAAGATCAAGAGCTACTCCTCTCAAATAATGTGAAATCCTATATACCACCTGCATTATGCTCTGACGTTCTCCTCTCCTCTCTTCTTTAACTTTTTCTGGCCAGTAAGTTGATAGAGCATGTTTCTTTTTAGTTTTTAAAGTTGATTATGCATTTACACAAATGTCTCTACCCATGCAATTAACAGATGAAGAATGTCACATCTACATTTTCCACCTATGACTGACTTTTGCAAAGAAAGGGCCGGATCACATGGAGGAGGAATCAGTTACTTCGAAGTTTGGACAAGTATCAGGGATGGTTGCGATACTTGATCTTTTTATCCATAATAGAATATAGTTGTCCTTGGTCATGATCTTAAAAGTAATTTAGTCAGGAATATTATCAAAGAATTTTGTCACACTTTCGCCTCAAAAAAGAAAAGATTAATGGAACTATATATACGATTAGGAATATTGAAAGAATATATTATGCACATATTGTTGATGCATGATACTTGGCGTGCCCAAGTTGTAAATTGAGTGGTAGTAAAGCGTAAAACTTTGACAGCCAATATCTGATTAATTATATATATTGTTTGCAATGAATTATAAATTCTCAAAAGATCAGTACCATAAATGCTACTCCTACAAAAGATTACAAAAAGAATATATATTAAACATATAATCATGTTAATTATAGACTTGATACGTTTTATTTATTTTATAGGTAGTTTAGGAATATGGATGACATTGTACTCCCAAGCTATCACAATATTCCATCATATATATTAAAAATATTACTGATATGACTATTAATTTTTAATAATATATTATCTAATAATATATACCATCATTCAAGACCTAATCATTTAGATGGTATTTCATGGCCTATTTTTATCCATCTTAACAATGCAATCATAACCAACATGCAAACGATCAAAATGCAATAGTTGGGTCCTTTTTGTGTAATTTATTTAAGTTTTTTTTTTTAATCTCATTTTATTGATTTTGTTTTAAATTATAGGATATTAATGGCTAAAATATTAATTTAAGTGTATTGTTTATTAATTTGAATTGGGAGCACAAACAATTGTGGCATTTCGAACCACAGTGAATAGTCAAAATTTGTTCAATTATGTTGTAGTGAGTCGTGCTCGAATTTATCATTGAGTCACGTTTAATATTATGAACATCCCATTTATTATTCAATCGAGCTATTTAATTTTTAATAAACTTTGAATTTTTGTGAATATCTTTTATATATAATTTGACAGTAATAATAACAATAGGAAATAATAAGATATTTGTGACATATGCATGCTTTCTCCACAACCATAACACAATAAATAGGACTAAAAGCCAAACCATTAGCTTAACAATTCTGCTACGGCGAGGCAATTTCACACACCCTTTGTGAGACTCCAAAAATTAGTGTGTTTTATTTTATTTTATTTTTATTATTTTCTTTAAGGGAATTCTAAGTCCAAGTGTTTGTTTGTGGGTTATTTTCCTTCTTGGGCTGTTGTGGGCCGAACCTAGGCTTGTGAAGGGAAGAAAACAAGCCCAGCCCATGTGCTAGCAGGGAAGCCGAACCTTCCCATTAAAACGACACCGTTTAGTTGGCTGTTGGGTAAGTTTTTCCCCCTATCCAGAACGACGTCATTTTGGAGCTTAAGGGTAAACTCCTAATATTTTCCTTCTTTTTCCCCTGCGCCGTGATACCCTCCTCATTCTTCTTCCTTCTTTCTTTCTTTTTCTTTTTCTTTTATCAGATATGTGTATTTATAATTACAGCTGTGTTTTAAGTTTTGGCCAAGTTTTGGTCTCAGGGCTGAACATTTATATGACGTCTGATTCCAAGTTGATTGGTTCGTAAATCCAATAAAATATAAATAAACAACATGATGTTCCTCAATCCATTCCCAATATTAAAAGTTGAGATCAAGGTTTGGTTTAGTTGCTTTTCGGCCATTCCATGTACATCTTGCATATTTAGCTAGACAATTCCTTTTTTATATTTATACGATTTCTGTTTAGAAACATGCATTAAATACGGTCAGAGAGGCTCCAAATTCCCATGGCAGATCGTGTTTGGCAAATCTTATTGCACAACTTATGGCGTTGCAAAGTGGTGTAAATGTTAATTGCTATATAAAAAAAAATCTTTTGCAATGAAATTGATTGTTATTCTAGTTGACCATCAATCTTGGTTTACATCAATCATTGGTTCTTGCTAAAGTTTCATTGTTCCTAATGCCCATCATCCCTGAGTGAAAAAGATACATAAAAATACCACAAGCTCAAATTAATATATGAATAGGCACTGACAGACACACTAGTTCCACAGACAAACATTTAAAATTAAGAAATAATGAACTAAACACGATACTTAAACTGATCAAAGAGTTCAAAGGAACACGGAAACAAGCAAGTCTCCTTGAATTTTCATGTATCCAACATGAAAATCGATATATGATTGGACACACAACACGTCCCCCACCCACACATAGATTAAAAATTCCTATAGTGAAGAGATGTTTCAGAACAGACGAAAACGAGAACAAGAACCTCTCTTTGAGTTTTTCTCGTACACACCGTAGTTTGGTCCGTGGGAAATTTAAGAAATAGTGGTGGTACAACGAAAATAAAAAAAATGGAAGTAAAGTTAATCGTACTCACATGTCTTTAACGGCAAAGGTGAGAGAATTCAAGGGAAGCTCATGAGGGGAAGAGCTTGGTTGGAGCAAGAACTTCTCTATGAAAGCTCCGTAATGGGCCTAAACCAAAAAATAAAGAGTAATGCTGAGTGCAATTTTAGAGTGTCTAAGCATCGCATAATCGTTTTGAAAAAAAGTAATGTCTACAATTAAAAAACTAAATTCTTTTCATGTGGATTCCATATTTATTCATTTTCTTCAAAATGATTACACGGCGCTTACGCACTCACCACTGCAACTATCATTTCTAAAAAATAAAAGAGCATAGATTTTGTATTACAACCTTATCAATTTTAAGTTAAATGTCCACAAATGGTGTAATTTAAGGTTAAAGTAATTTAAAAAAAGTCCACAAATATCATGTAATTTACAATTTAAAAGCATGATTATGAACTTCAATGCTGTAATATGCACTAAGAAGCTAGCATAATGAGCTAACCCGAAATTGCAAACAAGATGGGGATGTTGTGTCACTTCAATCATCCATTGAATTCAGCCTAATTTGCACTAGAAAATATGCAGGTTCAGGCTCCTAAAATATATTTTTTTATTGACATCGGGTGTATGAAAACGGTGTCCCAACTAATCTTGGGATACACAGGCCCTCAGCAAATAATTTTCCGCAAGTGAGGCTCCTAAAATCTTTCGAGGGCTCTTTACTTGTCCCCAATTTTGGAAACAAAACAAGACATTAATGAATGAAAAAAATAAAATAACAAATTGTAAGAACTTTATTTAATCAGGTCCATCAGAGTCTGCATCAAAGATATATAGGTATGGAATTACAGTCGTCTGTCCACTAAGTGCTCCTTCAGAAGCCTCACTGGTGACTCCAGGAAAACTCCAACCTAATCTCTGCATGTACACTGCATCATAGGCTTCAATGTTCAAACCTGAAGCAAGAAATAGTTCCACCTCGTTTACAAATCGATCTGTTCTTGTTCCTAGAAAGGGCCTTGCAGCGTCAAAGACTAAAGCCTTGAACTCTTCTCCTTTTGTTTCAGGAATCTTTACATGACTTTTTGGCTCGTTCCTGAAAAGTGCGGCACTCGAGTGTTAACTGTGGGTCATTAACATCCAATATAACCATTCTTTCATGGTAAACCTTTTGTTGTATCCCATCCAAAGTAGCAAAAGAACTAGGAAAAATAAATTGTGAACATTAGATGATTGCTTTCCATTATCAACTCATTCAATCTGTTTAAGATGCAGATAGTAGTAAAATATTACCGTGATACGAATGAGTCAATTACACCAAGTATGTGGTGCACAATAATGTCAACATCTTCCTCTTACAAATGAAGTTGCCAAGGTAACCGTTAATCAACAAGAGTCAAAATTATGTAGTTGCATTAGAAAGTAGAAAAAGTAAACATGGTTACAACTTTGTAAGACGAACTCGCAGTTATAGAAATTTATAGCTGATGATTCGATGAGAACATATTCACACAACCGATAAGCATTCAAACAAGGACCTTAATATATATGGAAAAATCTGTCCTATATTGGAGCAATCAGCCAAGGAATTTGAATGAGAAAATAGAACACCTAAATGCCTATAGTGTTTTTTCTACATCACACTTGATTCTAGTAGTTTTCATTATACTGCCCACTTTCTAAATGAGGGTCCATGTTAATTGATATGTAGAACTCAATCATGAAGATTCTAGGGACACTGAAACATTTTCTACGTACATTAAGGAAACAATAAGCTGTTTTATACACGACCTGAATTAGAGCTTGAATTTCCCTTCTCAACCAACTTTGGAGCCAGCGGTTTGGCTGAAGGTACTTACGAGACTTCCAATACCGTGATGCATTGAATATGTCACTTACGATACCTGATTGAACATGCAGTAGATTTAAAAAGTGAATATTTGGAAACAATGGCTTTATCAGGAAATAGAATAACAAACAGATAGCAATGAGAAGAAACCAAATAAGACCTGGTTCAGAGTAATAGCATTGTAATCTATACTTGTGTCCTCTTGTTAATACAACACTACAGCACCATCACATGAAGTAACATAAACAAAGGAATCTAATAGCATAGAAGAAGGCACCAACAAAATATATCATAAAGGCAAAATAAAAATAAAAATAAAAAATAAAAAAACGAAAGAAGAAATTGACAGTATGATACCTATGTTCAAAATCCTGATTGATATGATGTTGTTGAAAAGAATTTCCATCATATCCGTGTATTATAGAAAAATTTCCTGTCTGCAAATTAAACAAAATTAGTGTCAATTTGTGATAATAATCTTGTCACCGATTCTGAACCAATCTGTTTTTCCAGACAGACAAAAGCATGACTATAACAATTTGTGACATTAGATTGCATATTGCTATCTGTGAATGAAACTCTTAACCGGTGGATGCCAAAACCAAAAAAATAAAAAGCAAACTGGTATAGAAAGAAAAAAGAAACCAACCGGGGTGCAGTAGTCTGAAAAAATAATAGAGCAAAATGAACCTTGCAGAGAGGACATTTTACAGAGGGAAGCGGGCGAGAGAGCTTGCCAGCAACTATTTTAGTCCATTGTACAATGCAAGTGTAACAAAACTTATCTGTAACATATGAATAAAATCACCAAGATTAATAAAAGACTAGGCCCCGTTTGGATACAAGAAGTGTTTCATCTCGTCTCATCACATCTCTTTATTACAACTTTTTTAAATTTTCACACAAAATATAATAAATAAATTAACTCTTTTAAATTCTAAAATAATAATAATATTAAAAAATAATATTCTAACAATATTTTATTCAACTTTCAACTTTCATCTCAACTCAACTCACTATTCAAAAGGCACCTAAATACAATTTCCCGCACTAACTTCACGCTTACTGGGGAAGAAAGCAGTATGTTCACTCCCCATCAAATTGGAAAATTAATAACAAGCATTATAAATTCTTGAATTATAGGCAACAAAATTAAGAAACATGACATGGTTAGAAAAATGTTCAAAACAATTCTTGACTTCTAATATAAACTCTGGTAATTGTAGTAAACACTGATGATTCTGCAAGGATGTACCCAACCACCCTAACCTAGGTTACGAAGTGCTTTAGTTTCTCTAGTCAACTCTACTCCCATCAGCGCCACATTCACATACAAGCATGCATGCATATGACCACAAAAATCTGGCTATCAGTTCATCTCTCGTCTCCAAGACCTTTGCAGACATTTCGGCGGTCAGTTGGTGATTAATTTCCTCTCAATTTGTTTTAATAAGTAATTAGTTTCTTTTCAAGTACTCAGCTTCGAAACTATGTAGACCATAAAACTCACATGCTACAAAGATGGTGGAATTGCGTTTTGTTCTACCACAATGCTCTTGAGAATGAGTCTACCATCTTAGTATTGTTTTACATACCATATATGACTACCACAACATTACCTGATCAGATTATTTTAGGTAATTATTTCATGCTAGGAAAAATGAAACTTAAACAAATAATTAAACTTCAATAATTTAAACAAGACGTAAATGAATTCACATCAAATACAAACCAATTTAAATCAAACAATTAGAAGTAGACAAAGGTGAAAAGGGTTTCTTTATATAAAAATTTTACAGGTCATGCAAAAACCCAACTCATGGGATTGAACAAACAACAGTCTTTAACGAAAAGACTAAGAAGAAAAAAAATTGAAATCTTAAATAGATGTCAATTTTTCATCATTTGGAAACCACAATTAAGGTAATAGATAAGTTTCAAAATCCAACAATATTGATTGTCTAAACAGAACCCTCTAGATTTTTATTTCCTTCACTATCTCAGCAACCAAACAGAGAGAGAAAAGAGATAAGAAACATACAGAAACATTTATGAAGGTAGGAATCTTGAATGATGGGTCCGAGGCAGATGGGGCATAGGTTCAAATCCCCTGTGGAGCAAGAGCTGCCCTTGTCGTCCTCCTGGTTCATTTTGCTTTTTGTCTCAAAGCTACAAACTTTCAGGAATGATGTTATGACCCTTCTGGAGATGATGAATGGAGAGGTAGGAGAAAGAGGCCTGCTGTCGTGAGGAAGAAGAATAGTGCGAAATGAGGCTCTGGGAACTGATGGAAGAGAGAATGAACTGAAGTTGACTTAAAACGCATCGTAAATGAAAGGAATTGAAGGAAGACGCACCGTTTTGGGGCTGAATCTTTATGTATTTCATTACTCTGCGTTTAGGTGCTGCGCACCGTTTCTACATATTTTGTTATGAGTTTGTTAAATGTAGCGTTTGGATTGATTCCAAACGGTGCATTTGTTTGTCCGTTGTTTTTCCTTCATACCGTCAAGGTCAGGTTAGTTTGGCCTCAATTTTGTTAGAGGCAGTGTCCTTTAGTAAGTACGGCAGTGCATTGTGATGGTATCTGAAATCAGGAAATTCTGTAAGGAGGTTTGGGAGCCTCGAAGCACTCCGGTATGAATACAATTTCTCTTTAGCAATTTATCAAACAGTTTGTATGCGATCTATTCTTCAACTTGCAGCAACCATCTTCTTCCCTTCATTCATCTTTCCTTTTTACAACAGTATCACAAGCGGGTATTTAACAAATGAATACGTTTTTTTTTTTTTTTTTAAATATTCCCTAGTTTTATTTTTATTTTTAGTTTTAGGATGCGGTTGATGTTGAGGTGGTATAGATGATACGAAGTAATGTATAAATAATAGTATTTTGTGAATCTCACTGAGATATATTTGAATATAAATAAGTTGATATATGTTTGAATATAAATAAGTTAAGACGTATTTAACTTTTTTACGAGAAGCTAAAAAAATGGTAAATCTCATGAATGATAAATTTGAGATGAGTTGAGATCACTTTGCCAACCTAATTTATCACATGGCTCGTGAGGCACATCATCACCATCAAAATATCCCAAAAATGAAAGCCCTTAATAAATCCCTAAGAATTGAGATTTGAAAACCAGTAGGCCCACTTAAAATATGTTTGAAAAATAGATTTGTGTGAAAGCTATTTTGATATAATTTGGTTACAGAAATGGAGGTAAGATGTTTTAATGAATGAAGATTATGTTTAGATATCTCAATTAAAACTAGTCAGATAGATCGATGCTATCCATAAAATTACATTACTACCCAGTTTGAGGTAAGTCAAAAACTGTCAATTTGAGGCTGCAAAGTGATAAGGGGACAGTTTCTTTGGTAGTGTTATGGCTTTTGAGTAAATATAGGTGTAGATGGACGAATTAAGTTAAACATAGAAATGATAGAGTGACTTCTTCAATTAAATTGATCAGGGTGAAGAAAACCTAAAAATCCAAATCATACATTTCTCATACATTTAATCCTAATTGGAAGTCATGAGATCTCCTAATGTTGTTGATAAAAAAACTGCTGGATTAATTCTCAATAAACCATGAGATGTCTCCAAAACTTTATGATCAAGTTGTCAAATCTTTCACCCTAATGCAATGATTTCAGACAACAAACGATCGTTCATTGCTTGCAATAATGAAAAGTTGATGTTCATCTCTAATGTGGGGAATATGCTTATATATTTTTTGTTCATGTAAGAGCAGAATAATGAAAAAAGTCACGGATACACCAGATGATGCAGAATAACCAGATAATGCAGAAGAATAAGCAGTTACAGTCGTGGATTATCAATGTGAAGATCATGATGATTTGAAGGCTACTTAGAGTTAAGACTGCAGATGATATAAGTGATATGTTTATATTTTCTGTCGAGTTAGCTAAACTTGTAGCGATACTAGTTATAACAGATACAAGTACGCATGCTGTTTTGGATATCTTGACCAAAGCAAAGCATTCAAAAATATTTTCCCGTTTCACCCAATATTAGTATGTGAATGTCTATAGGATTGATGGAGCAGATAAGTTGACATGATGGAGAGAGAGAGAGAGACAGACAGAGAGAGAGTTCTCATGGGAATATAGCTTTGTTTCCAGTGATGAGTACACACCATACAAAACTCAAAGGAACAATAACATCAGCAGACGTGGAAAAAGAAAGTTCAATTTCAATAAAAACTTCTCAATATGATATCTATTCCAAGGATGAAGAATCCATGCTATTGTTCTTTCCTCTTAGAAACAATGCAACAAAGCTTTATCTAATTGAATATAACTTTTCTTCTTTGCTTTACCTGCATCAACCTGCATATTGTAGAATCCGGAAATGATAAAATATTGAATAATCAGAAAATTAGAAAGGTTAAGAATGCTCTACATTACAACATTGCATACATAAGAGTGTATATGAGGTCAAAAGCACACAAATTCTATGAAGCTAAAATATATCTTTTGTTCGTGGTTTGTTCCCCTTACCTCTCAAATTCTTAAGTTGTGCAAGTCCAACCTTGGTACATATAAAACTGAGAATTCTAACTTCTTAACAGCTTCACTCCCTGACCATCGCAATCCAATTTCTTGGTTATAGTTGAGATTCCTTTTCTTTACAATATGTCGAAAGGGCTCAATTGAATAAGCAAATTCTTTCCTGGCTTCTTCCCAGTCATAACAAGGTTGATCCATCATTGTTGAATAAGGATAAAAGGGTTTTTCCTTTCTCTGCTTCTCATCAAGAAATGGTGTTGGTTTGAACCAAAAGGCCTCCTTCTTTGCCAACTTTACAGAATAAGTTTCACGAGTATCGGCATCATGAATCGACAGTTCAACAGGAATCCATGCTTCCAAAGCATTATGGCTAGCCTCATTCATGTTACTTAAATTGTGTTCTTCAAACTCCTTTGAAGGCAAAATCTTAAGGCTATCCCAACGCAAATGATCTGTTGTAAGTCTACTCCTAAATGGCCATGAGTTATAGGTTTCTCTTGTGACATTTCCATCCCTGGCCATTTTCTCTGTTTGTGAAATGGACCAGAGGTAAAGCAAGAGAAAAAAAGGATGTGCAAGGAATAGACCAAAACTTGGTAGTTGCTTTATAGTTGGCAATGATTCGTGCTAATGATCCTATACATGGTTTCCTTATTAGATCATTAATGTTAAGGATTTTACCTCCTAAAGAGGCTCCTTTTTGTTTTGTCAGTCATACCATTAAGTGCATTTCCTCAATTTGCTCTTGTCCAGCAATCATATTGGCTGTTACCAATACTATTGATATCATTGTAATTAATTGAAACTTCACAGAATAATATCCTAATTAAAAAAAAAAAAAACCAATCACGCAGTACATGAAAACAATAATAAATGCAAATATTCATTCAGTTGCATTTAAATTAAGCGCCTTCTCTATATTCATAAATGCTTTAAAGGCGAAGTCTAGGCATGGAGAAATTAAGAAGAAAATGATTTGTCTTACACCTTTAATTAATGTGGCAGTTATTAATTAAGATTTTAAAACCCACAGTTTTAACTTTTCAAATATGTAGATAAAATCATTCATTGAGATTTAATCATCCGTCAATACTGAGAAAAACAAAGTAATACTAGCTCATGAAATTAGGGTGTTGCATTCTACTCTAATATCAATTTCATATTTCGGTATTCTTCCGTCATAAATGAAGACTCTTGAATAAATTACGGGATATTATTCTCTTCTTAAAAAAAATCAATTTAATCTTTTGCTCGGTAGGTCTTAGATCATCAGCTGGCGTCTTGAACCTGGTGGATTTGAAAACCATCTTTGGAGTAAGCAGCTGCACTACTATCATAATATTGCTTAAACATACATCTCCTGCTTCATTCATCAGATGTAGCTATAAAAATATTGACTATCTATTCTTCAAAAATCTTCCAATAAACTAAAAGGAACCAGAGTATTGATAGGAAAATTAATCAAGATTTTCATTACTCCTATAAAATGCTTCTGCTCATCGCCCACAGGAAATAAGGTTGTCTCATATGGCTAACAGTCTGCCATTGCAGAGACATAAAGGCCATAGAGCATCCATAACATGGATTTTACTTTCTTAATTTTGATAGAGAATCACAAGTCAATATAATACGATTCTCCATATGAAGGAAGTTTAAAGGTACAACTTTAATTGGCTAGTTGTGAAGATAGGAATAAGTCTCCAAAATGATAACCAATATGCAATATCCTAAATGATAAATTAGGTAACAAGGTTAAACGCAGATATACTCTACTTCATACTCAAAGTGGCAATATAGTTTTTGAATTCCAAACAACTAAGGCAAGACCAAAGATCCAACAACATGTCTTTTTTGTACAAAGCTGAGATTTTCCTTCTAATTGATACATATCTTCACTTGTCTTTGCAGCTTTAGTTTACACATCTGTAGTCATTGAGTTGCACTTTCATTTTGAATACCTCTTTCTTCATTATCTTAATCTCTTCCTTGCGATTCATTCAGCCATTCTCTAAACCTTTAGACACTCTAATAATTGCCTGCGTCTTCGTTCTTCCATAATTTGATCCAGAAGATGTCATTGACCTAGTCATGTTCACTTGCTCTAAGAGGATGAATTTTGTCATGATTTTCAATGGCAGCCTGTCGTTCTTCATCACATGCTCACGAGCTTCTTGGGATAGTCTATGGTATTCCAGGGATCTACATACACTTAATCTTTCGTCTTCTGTCAAACTAGGGCGTATCTGCACAATTGTTCCAAAAGAAATATTCAGATGCAAGTTAAAACCAAGTTCTCAGTGATTGATTGAGATGTGAGGTTGCACGTCCTCAAGGTCCATCAATAAATTGCAGTATCAGTAGAAAAAATCACTAGTTTTGCAAGGTTAACCTTTGAACTTTGCTAGAGGAGATTGGCTGCCACTGAGCTTTATACTATACAATTAAAACGACATTCCTATTTTACAAAGTTCTGGGTTTTCGTACCTTGAGATAAATGTCAATGGCTCTGTAAAGGTTGTCATCGCAATACCGAGCATCTTTTGGCAATGCTTCTGCAAGTGACTTGAAACTTTTCGCACTGAGTGTTTCATCCCTTGCGACCAGTGTAAGATAACCATCCACCAGCCTTTCGACAACAAATATTTTTGGTGTGGGATTGCTTGAAACAGAAGACACATAAGACTTTACCACCCTGATGATAATGCCCACATCGTAAACACTGTCATTGTCTCCAAAATTCTTAACCAGGAGATCTGGAACAAGACATTGCTCCAACAGGAAGCCTATTCTTCTTTCTAGCATATTCAACAATTCAGAATTGATTTTTGCTGTTAGCGCTACCTTGAGTAGGTGTAGTAGAAAATTGCAAGAAACTGAGTTTTCCTCCACAGGAAGCAGCTTAATCAAGCATTCAGTTGTAACCCTTTGTAACTGTTGAGTCATATGTTTGGGAGTCAATTGGTCCAGTCCAAAAGTGATCCTTGAAAGCCGTTTTGCAGTCCAATGTGCTATACATGATCCTACAAGCTCTGACTTCATCCCTTTACTTTTAATGGCATGAATCACTTGTACAAAATGATCTATTCGAAGGAATGAAACATCTTCAAACCACCAATTATCAAGTATGTCTTCAAGTTTTTTGTTCTGATAAGCATTTGCTAGAATATTCAAGCACTCTGCATCATCTTCACCAAAGCTAAATGCTTTTGAATTTGAGCAGGCCTTCCAGGCGATGGCTTCTGAGCACCTTTTCACAATTTCTAGCTCTTTTGCCCAGGCAGAAAAGGATTCACAACTTTTGAAAATCCGAAATGTGTCTTTCCAGGATGTAAGGATTAAAAAGCTTAGAAAAGCCTCAGTTTCGGACATGAGAGTTCCTGGTTCAAGGTCCTCCCTCATTTCCAAGAAATGTGCAGCACAATATAATGGTGCAATGTTGGTTGTTGTTAAATCAACCTTCCATCCGTAACAAAATCTCACTAGTAATTCAAAAGTTTTGGTTCCTCCTGGAAGATTATCTAGTTGGATTTTGGGGATTGTGTCTCTCTTGCCATTGTTGTTTCTCTGGAATACCAGTCTATTCAAATATATACTTCTTGAGACCATAGGAAGCTGCTATTAAAAGATTTTTATTTAAATGAAGTTTTAAATAGCCTAAAATTGAAATTGATATCTTGAACGATTATCAAAGATAATGAATATTTGTCAAAAGATTGGGGTAACTGAATATCTAGTATGATTCTCTTGTATGAATAGTTGATGGGGATCCATCAGCCAACCCCAATTTAATTGGGATCATAGATACTAGTTTAATTTAGGTGTAAAAAAATTCTAGTCTTGGTCGTGTTAAACAACTCGAAAGAGTTAAGATAAAGCTTTATATCCAGTTTCCAAAGCTAAAAAGGGAGGTGAATGGATTATTCACATGCCATTTTATAGAATATAGGCAATAATAGGGAAATGTGATTTACTTATATAAGCACTAACATGTCAATGATTCTGTCAGCATCTTTACAGGCTTGCTTTTCAGACCTAATTCTGCAGGCCTGATGATTAATTTTGTGTAGCTGAAACAACTATTTAAATGGGTCAATACATGAAATGGAGTTCTAAGAGCCTCATGTAAGCTTGATAAGGTCACACACACAGATTGATTCTTCATCTTTTGTCAAGAACAGAGTAAATGAGTGCACCTTGTGCAAGAAAAAGGTTGAATCTCCAACTTGTATGATTAGATCACTTGTAAATTTTGTTTGAATGTTGCCATTAAAAAAAAAACACATGTATGTTTTTTTCCAACGTAAATATCATATATATGTACTACAAGGACATAATCGACAATCCATATATATATGTACACAGAGAGGATGAAGGTATTTCTGGGGGTCGAGGTTACCAGTCCTGGTTTCTTCTTTCTATAGCTTTGGCAACCATGCTAACATTGGCTAGAAAAACGACACATCGGTTAGGCTTCCCACCATATATTGACTGACAGACTAAATTCTCTCTGTCAAGACTTTTCCTTCCCACTGTAGGCTTATCATGTCCAGGGTTGGTAAACCTATATTCCATTCTTTGTTTGAAGTTTTCACTGATTCTATCTTTGCTGTTGCTCACTCGGACATGGCCACATAGTCTTGTAGAGATTGTTGCAATATTTGTTTTGAAGTGGGTATGTCATTAAGAAGGTTTGTTGTCTTTTGCAATCTCATGTCATTTTAGGTACAGGTGAAAAGTGTGGACAGAATAGAGCCAACACCTTGATGATATTATGGTCCATAATCTCATCCACCTGTAGAGAGACATTGAACCACCTTTCGCCATCGGTGTAAACTCTCATTAAAAAAGAGAAGGAATGAAAAGAAAGCTTTCCAATAATTGAAAAAAGTCCTGCCAATATATGGAGGCGCTGCCCTTCTAAATTGCATGCAAAACTTGCTGGATCAAGGCTGAAAAACCAACAGAGGAGAGCTCGGGATATGTTATGTCCAATGAAGCCTAACTTTGAAATACGTTAGGTTTTTAGTATTTCAATGTTCTCTTCCTTTGGGTTGTTGTATATCAGACTCACCACATGTATTTCAAGTTGTAATATATCAAAGTTATAATATACGTTAAGTCCTTTTGCTAGTTTCATGTTTTTTATATTAGGTTAATTAAGTATTTTACTCTTTCAGAAATATATATATATTTAAAAAATATGTGCTTTTTTATTTTAGTTTATTTTTTAAACAAATAAATTATTTAATTTTCATCTAGGGTTTTTTTTTTTTTTTTTTTAAATTTTTTGGCCCAACATGTCGATAGAGAAATAGTTTAGTTATTAAAGCTGATCATGCAATTGCACAAATGTTTTTACCCAATTGACAGATGAAAAATGCCACATCTATGATTTTTAAAAACTTTTTTTTTTTTTTTGCTTGCCTAAGACATTTATATCGAGATTTTTATGGAGCGAGCATATTACAATATTTTGATAATTTGATGGGCGATTAATGAAATTGATAGTTTCTTTGGAGCTGATTGTGAATTTGGTGATAATTTGAGGGAGGTTGATTAGATGATGACCTCAAAACAGAAAAGACTAAGATTAATTAATTATATTTGAAGAAAATGTAGCTGAGATATAATTGATCACATGTGAAAGTTTAAGAGCATTGAGTTGCAATATTGTTTTGGATCCCATGTAATTTGTCACGATCTTTGACTCAGAATATGAATAATTCGGATATAACAGAATATCGATCATGATCCCTTCAAGTTCCTGAAAAAAAAAATGGTATTAGTGAATTACGGGGAATATGCTCCCTAGTTTTTTCAACGAATGTCAGCTACATGAGTAATATTACGTATAGTCGTAGAGTGCACAAGTGCCATACAATCGTTTTGAAAAAAAGTAAAGTCTACTATTAAAAAATTAATTTTCTTTTTATGTGGATCTCATATTTATTCATTTTTTTTAAAGTGATTGTGTGACACTTGCGCATTTACAATTGCAACAATCATTTCTCTAAAATAAAAGGCTACATTGATGAAAAAATTTAAAGACGTATAGCTCACCCAACATCAAACAATTGTTAACATTGTGGTATGATAAAGATATAGCTAGAGTGGAGAGAGCAAAAGGGACTGAGATAAAGCATTCTCAATAGTTTATGTATAATATAAAAAATTGTTTATAAAATGAGTTCCATCCGATTATATAAAATATAAATTGTTACGGTAACCCACTACATATAGAGGGTATTGTTCATGCTTCAAACAAGTTATTATTATTATTTATACTTTATTTATTCCCCTATTTACTTTTATTTTTACATTTTAATACAATTTTTTTATTGTTCAATGTTCATCGTTTAAAACACATCTACTTTAATTTTTTCTAAAAAATATATTGAAAATATTATTTATCTAATTTTTTCATATTTTGATTTTATTTTTAATTTTATTTGCTTATATATTTTTATTTTGTATGTATAAGATTTAATATGAAGACTAAAAATTATTATTTATATAATATAAAAAAATAAATAAATTGATGTATAACATATTGTAAAAGTCAATATATATATAATTGAAAAAATAAAATTTAATGATATACTTTAACAGATAAATGAAACTGAATGCGTGAATGCTCTACAGAGGGGTCGGTACCGAGAGAATGAAGAGAAAGAGGGAGGGGCAGCTGCAGAGAAAGATAGGAGAGAAATAGAGAGAGAGAGAGAGCCTTACCGAGAGAGGGCCAGAGGGCGGCGGAAGCGGTGCGACGGGGCTAGTGGCTGGCCGATATCGACGGCGGCGAGAGCTTCGAGGGAGGAAGAGTGAGAATAATTCCAGACTTGTTAGGCGTAAGGTTGACAGAGAGGGGAAACGGAAATCACTGGATGGGCATCATTGTGCGACAGAGACTTACCGAGAGAGAAGACGCGACGGATCTGGGTTGTCTGAGCTACGGTGGGGACTAATGGGCCTCCTCTGTGCGTGATGGTGGAACACTGAAGTGAGAGAGGGAATTCGGTACCGTTAACAGAGAAACACAACCCCCAAAAGGGAAAGGAGAGGGATTTCGGCTTGAGCTTACTGGAAAGGTGCGACGGTGAAAGGAGTGACCGGTCGGCTGTTTCTGGGTATCTTCCAGCGAGGTGGCTTGGCTGGGAAAATCTGTGATGTCTCGGTTTGAGGAAGGAAAGGCTACGGTGCTGTGAAAGTGGGTGGTTGTGTTTTGAAATCGCAGAGGGGGGAGGGTGTTCGACGTGTTCGATTTGGAGTCAAACAATGGCCGCCGTAGGCCAACAATTCGGTCATGTTATCCTAGAAGAGAGGGAGTCGAACAATGGCTGCCGTATGTTACAGGTTTTCTCGACCAATTCCAAGCAATTTGACATGGGTCACGCCCATTTCTGCGAGTCCTGTTGGCATTTGTGCCGGCTGAGTTGAAACAAAGAAGCCCATGATGAAACACTACAACGCCATCCTGCCTTTGTTAGAAAAATGCAAAACCATGACTGAGTTGAGACAACTACATGGGCTGATGATCACTACATCAGTGATAAAATATGTGATACCCCTGAGCAGGCTTATTGATTTTTGCGCGAATCCCAAAGCTGGAGACCCCGATTATGCAGAGTCAGTTTTTAGCCAAATTGAAGTGCCTAGTGCATACATTTGGAACTCCATGATCAAAGCTTACTCAAACAGCAACAACCCAGATGAGGCTGTGCATATGTATAGAGAAATGCAGCGAAGAGGTTACTCACCGGACCATTTTACGTTCCCTTTTGTGCTCAAAGCATGTTCAGTAGTTACGAATCCACATCACGGGAAATGCATTCATTCTCGAATTTTGAAAACTGGGTTTGAATTGGATGTGTATGCGTCCTGTGGTTTACTAAATATGTATGTATCCTGTGCAGATATGGTAGCAGGATTGAAAGTGTTTGATGCTATTCCTAAGTGGAATGTGGTGGCTTGGACTAGTTTGATTTCTGGGTATGTTAATAACGGCTGGCCAAGGAAGGCCATAGAGTTGTATAAAGACATGGAATTTTGGGGTGTAGAGCCTAATGAAATAACCTTGGTTAATGTATTAGTTGCATGCTCTCATAGTAGAGATATAGATTCTGGAAAATGGGTTCACAGTCGTGTCTGCCAACTGGGATATGATCCCTTTGAATCAGACTCGAATTTCAACGTGATACTTGCAACTGCCATTATGGATATGTATGCAAAATGTGGTAGCTTGGGATACGCAAGGAAGCTGTTCAACAAAATGCCTCAAAAAAGCTTGGTTGTATGGAATTCCATGGTTGGAGCTTATAATCAGTATGGCAGGGTTGAGGAGGCACTAGGTCTGTTTCGTGACATGATGATTGGTGGGTTTCAGCTGGACACAGCTACCTTTCTGAGCGGCATAGGTGTCTGTGCTCATTTGGGGGCTTTGGCATTGGGACAAAATATTCATTCATTTGTATTGAAGACCAACATCGTCAAGGATATTGCTGTTGGAACTGCCCTGTTAGACATGTATGCCAAAGTTGGAGATGCAAGAAGTTCGCATAAGATCTTTTGTGAATTGCAAAAGAAAGACGCCATTGCATGGACGAGCATGATAATTGGTTTAGCTATGCACGGGCATGCAGAGGAAGCTCTAAGTACTTTCAAGAGAATGCAAGAGGATCCTAATGTAATCCCCGACGAGATCACATACATTGGGGTTCTATCTGCATGTAGCCATCTTGGTTTGGTAGAAGAAGGTCAGAGACACTTCACTTCAATGGCAGATGATTACAGCATAGAGCCAACAGTAGAGCACTATGGTTGCATGGTTGATCTCTTGAGCCGAGCAGGCCGCTTCGAAAAGGCAGAGAGGTTAGTGGAGAAAATGCCAACCCAACCAAATATTGCCATATGGGGTGCTCTTTTAAATGGTTGTGAGATTCATGGAAATGTGAATCTAGCTGATCAATTGAGAAGCCGTATAACAGAGTTGGAACCTCAGGGTAGCGGAGTTTATGTTCTTCTTTCCAATATATATGCTAGGGTTGGTAAATGGCAAGAAGCAAAGCTGGCTAGAGAGCTGATGGCACATAGAAGGATTGCTAAAACTCGGGGGCACAGTGCAATTGAAGTGAAATTGCTAAAACTCCAGGATTGCTAAAAGGATTTTGGGTTTTTTTTTTTTTTTTTTTCAATCCTGCTCCTTTTCCAAGGAATTTAGAAAAGTTATTCATGAAGATTGCTAAAACTTCAAATAGCAGCTGTAATTATAACAATCCATAGCAAAATATTCTACTGTTATGTAACAGATCCCAAGTCTGTCAATAAGCAAATTGACAACAAATCTAAATCTTGCAATAATCATATACTTGGTCAATGCTTAATTTTATTGACAACAAAAAACTTTCGGCAGAATTTGAAGGGTTTTTGTGTCAAGTTGAGATCATTCCACTGAGATGTATTTGACTTTGAACGTAGAAAATGAACACTGCCAATTGTTGGCAACAAGTGGATTTGACAGCACGTACAAGTGGTTTGTGAGTTATGAACAACAATCTGAAATATAATTTTCTTCGAATGGATAAAAGAAAAATAAAAAGAAGAGACAATTTCTTAAACAGCTCCTAAAAATAAAAAAAATCATGTTCAACTGAGAAGGAAAAATGTTTGTCTTGTTAAACTAATTACACCAAACAAAGGGACAAGAAGTCAAGACCACTAATAGGGCGAGGTTTGAATGCATTATTGAAGTTACGAGAATCTAAAGAAGCCAGCATAAATTAACAGCTCATTTGACTCAGCAGTAAGAAACTGGGCGCATTCAAAGTCCAAGTTATTGCAAGAATTACCGCGTGTCCCGGATGGAGGGTAGTTCTTCATCTTAGAAACTTTCATCGGCTACATGTTATGCAAAAACACAGCTGGCCAAACTTCTCAGAATTAGCATTGTAGTTGGTGTAAGCAGAGTCTGAGTATCTAGCTTAAATGGAGCTGGACTTCTCAATTGACACCGACGCATTACATGATTGAAACTGCCTGTAGTTTACAGCCTGATGAGTAATCTGGATCTGATTCACAGCACCATGATGAGAAATCTCTGCAAACATCCAATTATTCATCAGAACCTTGAACTGTTTTGGTTAATTAGAGATCTGAGCATTGTCACATGGTGGTGAAAGCCACCAGCTATGTCATTCTGCCATTTCACGCAGGCACCACTCATCAACATTGAAATCACACTTGACACATTCAAAGGATAGACCAGCATAAGAACGTTCACCACTGCATCTGTCACATGGAGTGTGACCCTAAGTCCTTTGGACACAGGTAAGGGGATGCGGGTGGACATCTAATGAGTAGGTCGTCCCAAATTTCATATATGGAAAGTCCCCAAGAATGCATCTAGGATGAGCAGGAAAACTGAGATCCGCACAGTAATAGAACCAATGCTTTGGGTTTCTTTCTTCTTCACAAATATCACAATAATATTCATCTGATTCATCTTCAACAGTATAACAAAGCTTGAATACTTCTTCAAAGGGTGATCTGTACCTTACCCTATGGGGTAGTGTGGAACAAATGAAGTTTAGAGCAAATTCACAATCAGCACAGCGAAAGATGTTTCCCCAACGACCACAGGAACTATAGTCAGCATATCCACTAGATAGAATAAGCCGGTGCTCGTGACCATCATGGATGAAGATGTCTGAGAGAGAATCACATTGGACATCAAGGTTGAACCCGCATCTGTCACAATAGTAGGTGAAGCCATTGCAAAGAATATTGCAGGCAAGACATTGAAAGAAACCACCACTATAAGATGCCTGTGGGAGGAGGATGAGAGGGTGTTGGTGAAGCGAGTGTCGCTTTTTTCGGGGTAATTCAGCACAAGATTTGTGAAGAAAGAATCCACACTGAGCACAACTATAAAATGGAGAGAAGATATGCCTTACACACGCATCACATTTTTCGTTAGTCTCCAACTCCTCAGTAAGCTCTAAGTCATGTTCGTGGCTAAAATGTTTGATTTCTACAGCTGTTTCTGTTTTATCCTCTCCCAACTTTATCTTCTTGATAAGATAAGGCAATGCATCAGTGTATTCATCAAGATTTGAACTTTGGCATATAATGGTTGATTCAAAAGGATCCTTATCTTGCGATTCCCATTCAAATGTTTCATCCCTGTTTCGCTCATCAGTAGCGCAATTAAGATGAGCAACAAAATCACAATTCGAGCAACAGTATACCCTGTAATCTGTGTCGACCTTTCAACACAGAGTAGGCAAATTCGATGGTGGTCGGACTGATTGAGCTGAACAGAGTAGGTGAGGCTGAGAGGGTGCTTGTGTCGTATTTGTTTGACCATCAATGGTAAGAACGCACAATCTAGGAGAACCAAGAATGGGCAGGTTGTACATAAGTAAAACATACCCACACCTTCTTTTCGACAGGCATCGCAATTGAACGAGACTGCTCTCCGCACGAGATTTAATGGGTGGTCGTGAATTTTAGATTCAATGCTGAGTGGCAGAGCAGCACATTTCAGATGAAGCTTGAAGTCACACAGAGAGCAATGGTAATTGTAGCCCCATAACTCTCCACTGCAGCCACCACATTTGCCCAAAGACCACTCAACTGTGAATAGATTAAGACGATGCTTAGGGTGCAATGGATGCTCCAACTCGCGGGGTTGTTCAGCACATGATTTATGAAAGTAGAAATTGCACTCCTCACAACTGTAATGGAATTGGAAACCCCATATTCGTTTCCTGCAGGCTTTACAAAAAACCATTGCGCCGTCCTTTTTCTCATCTTCATGGAAGACAAGGGGTGTTCATGGATCAAATGTTCAAGCTCCATCCCCCACTCCCATTCAATTTGGTGCACCACGAAGGCAGCGAAAAGGCCCAGATTAACTATCCATACGTCACCGAACTCTGCAACTTTGTTCATTCAAATCATCCATTGCCAGGGTTCTCTTCTCCCATAACCTCAAGTTCCTCCACTTTGCATACCCTCAGAAAAAAAAAAAAAAAAACAAGCCATTAAAAAATCTACACAACCTAAAATGATTCACTGCCAGATACCAATCTCGGAGAATCTACACAACCAGAGCTCGCTTTAACCCCACCACCATCCCTTAGCCCTTGAAGGTATGAATGCAGTGCTCTTTGCACAGTGTCTGCAACTATTCTCAATCTTACTTGATTGACATCTGCTGCCGAAGATCCATTAACCTCCACAGTACGAGCAACCCTCTGTTTACATTTCTCCTAGTCATCGTATTAGGGAGGGAATGTTTCTCAAATCTCTTGGTGTATGTCTTGAGGGGTGTCGACGGGTTTGTCATATTCGGTAGAGGGATGGAGGGAGGGATTTCGCCGGAGATTTTGGAGTCCCCTATCTGGTTTCTTGAGGGGTGTCGACGGGGTAAAGCGATTCGGTTTTGGAAGGGGGGAGAGGGATTCGGCAGAGGAAGGAGGGAGAAGAAGGATTCGGTAGAGGGAAGGGGGAGAGCAGTTTTTCATCAAATCCCCTGTAGAGCAAGAGCTGCCCTCGTCGTTGTAGACAGTTTCTTTTCTGTAATTAATTGGTAGTGTTATGTTATGGGGGGTTTAATTGGAGTAAATAGGTGTAGAGATGGAGGAATATTTAAGTTAAACAATTAAATCATGTGTACGTTAATGGTGATTTCCTCATTCTATATATGTTTATTGGTCTGGGATTATTTTGTTTATTGCATACACAAGTAGTCTAAATAAGTACGTTAATGGTGATTTCCTCATTCTATATATGTTTATTGGTCTGGGATTATTTTGTTTATTGCATACACAAGTAGTCTAAATAAAACAAGTCTCTAATCATAAGATTTCATGAAATTAATACTACCTACGTACCTACCTACCAATATGAATTATTAATGTCCGATCTATATATATACAAATTATATATATATAAATGTAGCTGGATGGTGTTAATTAATTAATTAGGAACATATATAACATTACTGACTTACAATTAGAGTACTATTTATCATCGATCCTAGTTTTGCATGTAATAATTACGGCCTCTTCACTACTCATCATCACAAATATATATATATATATATATAATTAACTTTAATTCAACCACCTATATATATATATATACACTTGTTTTCTTCTTCTTTTAATAACCGGCCACTTAAATATTTATTAAACAATATATACAAGTAACTGTTTATATTTCAAATCAAGTTTAATTTCTTTTCAACAAGAAAGTAATAAGTCATGGATACACCAATTCTTCATTTGATGATTCCTATTACATGATGTAAATACCAACCTGCATAATATTTATTGTCTCTCTCTCAATTTGCTCTTAAGGGCACTATGCGTGAACAATGAAATTACACTCGTTACATTTACCAGCCAAATCTTCTTCTCTAATAACATTACCACATTCCGAGCATGGAGCAAAAGTAGTACTCATATGAACCAAAGCAACAGGATGCGGGTGAAAATCATCACCTAATTTGAAAGTTTTTCCAAGCTTGATATTTAGGTATTCCCTCTTGTGAATGCATTCAAGATGAGCAGGATAACTGCAATCAGCACAATAATAGAACCAACGCTTTGGATCTCGCTTTTTTTCACAAATATCACAGTAATATTCACCAGAGTCATCTTCTGAAGTATAACAAAGTGTGAATGGATGATCATGTTTCTCGTAGTTCATCGTATGCGGTTGTGTCAAACACTCGAAGTCCAGAGCAAATTCACAATCAACACAACTAAAATTGTATCTTGTCCTTGATCCACAAGAACTACAAGTTTTTCCTTCTGATGAGCTAGCAAGAATTAGTTGGTGGTCTTGTTCATGACTAGGATGTGTAAGGATATCAGGGATTAAACTGCATTGGACATCAAGATCAAAGTTGCATTCGTCACAACGATAATTGAAGCCGTTACACCAACGACTACAAGCATCACACTCAAAAGTCTCTTGTTCTCTTGAGTGGAGCTTGAGGGGGTGTTGATGAAGTGAGTTTCGCAATTTTCTTGGTAATTCAACACAAGATTTGTGAAGAAAGAATCCACATTGAGCACATTCATAAAATGGAGGAAAGATAGACCTTATGCACGCATCGCACTTTTTGTCGATCCCAAGCTCATCGGTGAGTAATTTTAAGTCATGCTCGTGACTGAAATGCTTGATTTCTATATGTATTTCAGTTCTGTCTCCTTCTAATTTGGTCTTTTTGACAATATATGGTAATAAGCTGTCAATAGATTTATCACTGTCATCTTCTTCAGAGTTCGGCACAAATGTTTTGTCTCTTTCTTCTTCCCTTGTAGCACAATGAAGGTGAGCAACAAAATCTTGACTTGAGCAACAATAAACCCAGTAGTTCGTGTCCACCGTCTTAGCACATAGTTGGCACACTACTCTACGTTTGGATTGGTCGGCTGGAAGAGAGTAGATGAGATTGAGAGGGTGCTTGTGCCTTATTACTTTGACGATTGATGGTAAAAAGGCGCAATCTAGGTGGGCCACAAATGAACACGTGGCACAAAAGTAAAACCTGCCCTTAGTTTTATTCCCACAAGCATCGCAAGTGAGGGAGATCAGAAATCTTTGCACAAGGGTCAATGGATGGTTGTGAATTTCAACTTGTATGGTTGATGATTGTACAATCAATGGTAAAGATGTACATTTTGAGTGGATCATATACGAACAGGTGGAACAAAAGTAAGGCATGCTATTGCCTTCCTTCAAACAATGATCACACATGAATGGCAAAAATTTCTGCATAAGGTTCAATGGGTGGTCATGATTTTCAGCTTTTTTGGTGAGGGGTAGAAATGCACATTTAGGACAAAGATAAAACTCATGACAATGAGGACACTTATATTGAAACTCGAACCTATAGGATCTGCAATTAGCGCATCTTTCCCCAGAATGTAGTTCGAGGAGAAGATGATGTTTGGGATGTGAGGGATGCTGCAACTCATAGGGAAATACAGCACATGACTTATGTATGTAGAAACCGCACTCTTTGCATCCGTAACCATCATCAGAAACCTGTTGATCTATTCTTTCATAGCATATTTTACAGTGCTTAAGATAATTACCATCCATTTCGTTAAAATGGACTAACGTCAGGGGATGATCATCGTGGCTGAAATGTTGGATATTCTCCATTGGGCTCTGATCTATATATATATATATTACACATGACAACAAATAATAAATAGAGAGAAATTCTTTAAATTAGTCATGACTGCAAACCTATATATACATACATGCACGATTTATTATTTTTTCCTTTCAAATTATTCCTAGTACCTGAAAAATGGGATCAGATTTCCAGATTGGATGGACGTGGTTTGAACCTCTGATCTCTAGTAGTCAAATTCTGTAGGTGATCTTGCTGTCAGCTTTCCTGGCATATAAAATTAAGTTAATTACCAAAAATTATTTGGAAAAAAGCATATATATATAAATACAAAGCATGTAATATTAACCATCATTAATACTCACATGCAGCAACAAATTAATGAAAGCAGCTTCCCAATTCAGCCCCACTATTAATTGGCTTTCATCAATATGATTTGTAAAATAAAGGTTCTGAATGATGATGATATATATAGAGAGCATTCAACTCTACTATGTATATATAATATAATAATATAATAATGGGGTCCGCCAAGTATCATTTCTTGTCTTATTGGCCACGTAAAGTACTATTCGAATAATATTTCTTAGATCTGTCCTTTTTTATTACTTTCCTTTACAATGGGATTAACTAAAGCACTAAAATTAGATTCTTGGAGTAAAGCTTTTTTCGCCCTTTCTTCTCATGGAAGAAAATAAACGAACTGTATGATTGAGAAGTGATATATCTCAAACATTTTTATAATTTCCTTTCTAAATATATATCACATAAATATAAATACTATTCAATTTCAAATATTTAATTTTTTTATCTAATCATTATTTTCCTTTCGATGGGATTGACTAAAGCACTAAAAGATACTTGGAGTAAAGCTTTTTTCGCTCTTTCTTCTCATGGGAGAAAATAAACGAACTGTATGATTGGGAACATTTCATCTCAAATTTTTTTTATAAATTCTTTTCTAAATATCACATAAATACAAATACTTTTTAACTTTTAACTTTTTCATATAATTATTACTTAACTTCCAAACAAAATATAAAAAATTATATTCTAACAATATTTTAAATTTATAATATTTTATTCAATCTTTTTCTCTTTTCTCAAAATCCAATAAAACATCTTAATATAAACTATTTTATTATTATTTACAAACAATTTTATTACCATTCACATAACTCTCAACTCATCTCGTTCTCCAAACCATTCTTGGATCTTTTTTTTCACTCTTTCGTCTCGTGGAAGAAAATAATGATTACATATGCATTGAATAGTATATTGGTATGTGATATGCAACTTGCGATACTTCTTTTTATCCATAACAGATAGTTGTCCTTGCTCATGAGCATATTGTTGATCATGATACTTGGAGTGCCCAAGTATGTACGATTAGTGATGAATATTATCAAAGAATTTTGTCACACTTTAACCTCAAAAAGGAAAAGAATGGAACTGTATGTACGATTAGGAATATTGAAAGAATATTGTTGATGATACTTGGCGTGCCCAAGTTGTAAATTGAGCGGTACTAAAACATAAAACTTTGACAGCCAATATCTGATTAATGATATTGTTTGCAATGAGTTATAAATTCTCAAAAGACCATAAATGACCTACAAAAGATTACAAAAAGAATGTTAAACATATCATGTTAGATAGATGTGATACGTTTTATTTATTTTAAATGAATCATCATAAAATCATTTAGATGGTCTTTCATATCCTATTTTTTATCCATCTTAACAATGCAATCATAACCAACATGCAAAGAATCAAAATGCAATGGTTTGGTCCTTTTCTTGTAATTTATTTAAGTTATTTTTTTTAAAAAAAAATTATAGGATACTGGCTAAAATATTATTCAAACGAGCTATTTAATTTTTAATAAACTTTGAATTTTTGTGAATATTTTTTATATATAATTTGACAATAATAATAACAATAGGAAATAATAAGATCTTTGTGACATATGCATGCTTCCTCCACAACCATAACACAATAAATAGGACTAAAATCGAAACCAGTAACTTAACAATTCTGCTATGGCAAACAATTTCACACACCCTTTGTGAGATCCCAAAAATTAGTGTGTTTTATTTTATTTTATTTTATTTTAATTCTTTTCTTTAAGGGAATTCTAAGCCCAAGTGTTTCTTTGTGGGTTATTTTTATTTCTTGGGCTATTGTGGGCCGAACCTAGGCTTGTGAATGGAAGAAAATAAGCCCAGCCCATGTGCTAGCAGGAAAGCCCAGCCTTTCCATCAAAACTACGTCGTTTGGTTGGCTGCTGGGTAAGTTTGTCCCCTTCCCCAGAACGACGTCGTTTTGGAGCTGAAGGGTAAAACCCTAACATTTTCCTTCTTTTTCCCCTGCGTCGAGATACCCTTCTTCTTCTTCTTCTTCTTCTTCTTCTTCTTCTTTCTTTCTTTCTTTTTCTTTTCTTCTTCCTCCTTCGGCACCCGTGAGCCCTCGCCGCCCTAAGCCACCACTGTGCCTTCACCACTCGTACATCGAGCACGGGCTGCCCCCACCACCGCCGCCTGCACCACCTCCGCTCCACCTAATCTCTCTCTCTCTCTCTCTCTCTCTCTCTCTCTGTGCGCGACTCGTGAAGCTTCATCCATGAAAAGGGCTTCTCGCAGTTGCCTGTTAGACCCAGGAAATTTATTTAGATGAATTCTGGCAATTTGAGGAGCCAGAAAACCTCCACAGATGCACACGGCACAATTGAGATTCAAATGATGATTTTCATTCATAATACTCTGGCCTTTAATAGGCGTTTACAGACTTGCAAAGAAATAGGAGATAATTGACCCACTTCGCACGGACTGGTGCGTTAACAAATAACAACTCACGTAATAAATCATGGTCATTACTGGAACTGCCCATTGACTTAGTCTAGACCCAACTGAATTAAAAAAAAAAAAATATGCATAACCGAAAATACCCTTTAACAATTAAAGTAATTCCCTAGCTTACTTAGCCCCAATTCACTTAAACATTCTGGGTGTGTAACATAACATTTCCCTTCAGAAGAACTCGCCCACGAGTTCGGGATATGTCCTGCACAGCTCCTCTGCATCAATCCAGGTAGCATCTTCCTTGTTAGCTCCTTTCCATTGAATCAAGAAATCAACTCCTGTGCTATTCCCCTTTTTCTTGAGCCTTCTTTCTAATATTTTTTTTGGTTCGGGGGCCATTGTGCCGTTTTCCATCACTGTTGGCAATCTAAGGTTAGGGTTTATCTGAGTTCCAATTTTCTTCTTGAGGCAGGAGATGTGAAATATGGGGTAAATCTTGGATTCTTTGGGTAGATCGAGCTTGTATGAAACTTTCCCAATGTTTTGAGTGATCTGGAATGGCCCGAAATACCTTGGAGAATGCTTCAAGTTTTTTCTCACTGCAACTGTCATCTGTCTATAGGGTCTTAACCTCAAATAGACCCAATTCCCCATGCTATATTCTCTCTCTGTTCTCTTTTTATCTGCGTATAATTTCATTCTCGTTTGTGCTTCTTACAGGTTTTCCCGTGCCAAAGTAAGGATGAAATCTTGGCTTCTCATTTCGTCTTCAACTGCTTGTACTGCCGTGGTCCCAGGCTCATATGGGAGGAGTCGTGATGGCTCTTGTCCATATAGTATCTCAAAGGGGGTAAACCCTGTGGAGGAATGCTCTGAGGTATTGTATGTCCACTCTGGCCCAATCTTTGGGTCTATCACTGGTAAGGCACCTGAGTTACCCTTCTAACCATTTGTTCATTACCTCTGTCTGCCCGTCTGTTTGAGGGTGATATGCTGAACTCATTAGCAGTTTGGTTCCACTTAAATGGAAGATTTCCTTCCAAAAGTTGCTTGTGAATATTGCATCTCGATCACTGACTATGCTATGTGGTATGCCGTGTAATTTGAATATGTTTTCCATAAATGCCTTTGCTACCGTTACTGCTGTATATGGATGTGCTATTGGTATGAAATGACTGTACTTGCTGAACCTGCCTACTATCACCATGATTACACTGTATCCCTTGGACAGAGGTAACCCCTCTATGAAGTCCATACTAATATCCACCCATACTTTACTTGGTATTGGCAAAGGCTGCAAAGCCCCAACTGGTTTGAGGTTTTCTGTTTTGTTTCTTTGGCATACCTCGCATTCTCTAATGAATTTTCTGATGTCCTTTCTCATGCCATGCCAAAAGAATTCCCTCTTGATCCTGGAGTGAGTCTTTTGTGAACCAGTATGCCCTCCCATGGGGCTGTTATGGAATTGCTGCATGACTTGCTCCTGCTTCACCTTTAGGGTTCCCAAGTATAGCCTTCCTTTGTAGAATAAGAACCCTCCTCTAAGCTGGTACTTGAGGGGATCAAGCTCACCTTGATGGTAGTGGTTGAGTAACTGCTACAACTGGGGATCTTGGTGGTATACTTGATGGAGCCCTTCCCACCAATTAACGGTAACCATGCTGATGGCTTTGGCTTCTCCATAATTAATCATGGTCCCCTCTGGTTCTGAACTGTTCCCCTAGTCTGGTAACCTGAAGAGAGCGTCTACTGCCTTATTTCCTTTGCCACTACGATATTCCACACTAAAATCAAAGCCTAACAGCTTTGTTATCCACTTTTGTTGAAAAGGTGTTCCAACCTTTGCTCCAAAAGATGCTTCAGAGCTTGCTGGTCAGTCCTTACTTTAAATCTGTGCCCCAGCAGATAATGTCTCCATTTTTGAACTGCCAACACAAGAGCCAACAATTCTTTTTCGTAAATGGATAAAAACAAATTTTTACCTTTTAATGCTTGGCTTAAATAAGCTAGAGGCCTCCCTTCCTACATTAAAACAGCTCCCAACCCATTTTCAGAAGCATCACACTCTACCACGAACATTTTGGAAAAATCTGGTAAGGCAAGAACAGGAGGGGTCACCATGGCTGCCTTTAATATTGCAAATGCTTGGCTGGCCTCCTCACTCCACTTAAAGGAATTTTTCTTGAGTAAAGCAGTTAGAGGGGCTGCAATACTTCCATAGCCCTTTACAAACTTCCTGTCATAACCTGTTAATCCCAAAAATCCCCTTAGAGCCTTAGGATTCTTAGCTTCAGGCCACTCCATCATTGCTGTAATCTTTAATGGATTTGCTTTGACTCCCTCTTTGGAAATAACATGATCCAAATACTCCACTTCCAGACAGCCAAAAACACATTTTGAGGCCTTAGCATACAGCTGATGTCATCTCAATACTTCTAAGACAGCTTTTAGATGCCCTACATGTTCTTCAACAGATTTACTATACACAAGTATGTCATAAAAAAATACTAGCACAAATTTCCGGAGATATGGCCTGAATATCCCATTCATCAACCCTTGAAAGGTTGATGGAGCATTGGTGAGCCCAAAAGGCATCACTAAAAACTCATAATGCCCCTCATGTGTACGAAAGGCAGTTTTGGGCACATCTTCAGGCTTCATCCTGATTTGATGGTAGCCCGATCGCAAGTCAAGTTTAGAAACCAACTCAGCACCATTAGACTCATCCAATAACTCATCTATATTAGGAATGGGAAACTTATCTTTAATGGTATCTTTGTTGAGAGCTCGATAATCAATGCACATGCGCCAACTCCCATCTGCCTTCCTCACCAAGAGAACTGGTGAAGAGTATGGACTTTGACTTGGTTGGATGATCCCAGCCTTTAGCATTTCCCTGACCAGCTTCTCAATTTCTTTTTTCTGATAATAGGGGTATCGATAAGGCCTAACACATGTTGACTTAGCTGCTTCTTGGAGTTGGATTTGGTTGTCGTGACTCCTAGGGGGTGGGAGTCCATTGGGTTCAGCAAACACTGTTTTGAATTCATTCAAAACAGCTTGTATGGCAGGCTCTATTGGTACTCCTCCTGGACTATCACTGATCTCCATAAAATGCAGCCATATTCCTCTTCCTTCTACAAGGGCAGCCTTGCTCAAACTATGTTATTCCTCTATGGCCTTCTCGGGTAACCTCAAGCCCCGCAGAAATAAATTCTCTCCTTCCACAAAGAAACTCATACTTCAATCAGCAAAGTTCCACTGAATAGTTCCCAAACTTCTTAAGCAATCTACCCCCAACACAACATCACACCCTCCTAGGGTTAATAAAAACAAATTGGTTAAAATGTTACAATTTTGCATCTTTAAAAGAACTGTCTTACAGCAACCAAGGCAAGGAAGGGTGTCCCCATTAGCAACTTGGACTGCGAAGTGGCCTTCTTCCACTGGTAGTTTTGCCCTTCTTGCCACATTCACATCAATAAAACTATGTGTACTACCATTATCAATGAGAACAATAACTGAACATGTACCAATTTTCCCAACTAACCTCATGGTTTTGGGAGAAGGTGCCCCTGCAATGGCATGCAAGGATATGCCCAATAGTTCAGCTTGTTGGACAGCAGGTATAGTCTCTGTATCATGTTGGTTAAGGGTCTCTTCTTCTTCCAAATTTTCTTCTCCTTCCCCTTCAAATTCCATTCCCTCCAGTAAGAATAGTTTAGGCCTATTGCATTTGTGTCCTTGATGGTACTTTTCATCACAAAAATAAAACTGACCTTTTTCTCTTTTTTCCTGCATTTGGTTGGGACTTATACGCTTTATGGGATATGGGTTTCTTCTTTGGATTGGTGGGTTAGGTCTCGGGTGTTGGGGGGCTGGAAGTCTAAGTACTGGATTTGGGACTGGTAATCTGGGTATGGGGTTTTGTCCAGGTAACCGGAGGGGAGTGAGCTTGAATGAGGTTGTATATGGGCTATTTTGGGCTTGAATGTTTCAGTAAGGGTACTGTTTTCTGGTTACTTCTTCTTCTTGTAGCCGAGCCAAACCAAAAGCAGCAGCAAGAGTATTTGGTTTGAACATGGTAACAATAATTCGCAATTCATCTTTTAAACTACTTAGAAAAGTACTTATACGAAACTCTTCACTTACCTCATTTATTTTATTGGACAGGATCTCAAAAGCTGTTTGGTAATCCTCTACGCTCCCTGTTTGCCTCAATTTGGTGAATGCACCCACTGGATCCTCGTATGTCGAAGGCTCGAATCTGGTGCGGAGTGCCTCCAAGAAGTCACCCCATTTTGTCACTGGGCTTGATTCTTTCAGCCAATAATACCAAGTCAGCGCCTTCCCTTCCATGTGGAAAGAAGCAATTTCCAACTTGTGGTCCTCCGGAGTCTCAAAATAATTGAAGAAATGCTGCGCCTTCAAGATCCATTCGCTGGGATCTCCCCCATCGAAACGAGGAAAATCCAATCGAAAAGATCGAGCCTGAATTCCCCTGTGTCCATCAAACAGAGGATTAGCATTTACTTTGACATTGTTAGAAGTCCCTTCCCCTGAGCTAAGTTTAGTTGTAATTTGTACCAAGCTGTCATAGCTTGATGCCAAATTATTGAGTTGCTACAGCACACCTTCTATTAGCACTCCATGCCTAGATTGCTCTTCCTTCAGGGCAGTGCTTACCCCTTGTAAATTGTTTACTGTTTCAGATAACAGTGATAATCGTGTTCCCTCAGCCATGTCGCAGGAACCCGGCTCTAAGACCAACTTGTTAGACCCAGGAAATTTATTTAGATGAATTCTAGCAATTTGAGGAGCCATAAAACCTCCACAGATGCACACGGCACAATTGAGATTCAAATGATGATTTTCATTCATAATACTCTGGCCTTTAATAGGCGTTTACAGACTTGCAAAGAAATAGGAGATAACTGACCCACTTCGCACGGACTGGTGCGTTAACAAATAACAACTCACGTAATAAATCATGGTCATTACTGGAACTGCCCATTGACTTAGTCTAGACCCAACTGAATTAAAAAAAAAAAAATATGCATAACCGAAAATACCCTTTAACAATTAAAGTAATTCCCTAGCTTACTTAGCCCCAATTCACTTAAACANAGCCATTACTGGAACAACCTATTGACTTAGTCTAGACCCAATTGAATTAAAAAAAAACATGCATAACCGAAAATACCCTTTAACAATTAAAGTAATTCCCTAGCTTACTTAGCCCCAATTCACTTAAACATTATGGGCGTGTAACACTGCCCACAACCCACTGCGCCATGATTGCTATGCTAGTGGTCCTCCCACCGTCCCGCACTTCCAATCGTAGTCGCGACTGCAGCCGTTGAGCCCTAACCCACGGCCTATAAATATGTCGTGCCTCCCTCAATCGAAAATCACATCCAAGCCTCTCCTCCTCCCTCAAGCCTCCTCCATTCGCCTTCCCCATCATCCAAGTCGCAACCCTGTAGATTTTAGGAGATTTTGTCCTAGCGTCGCCGCAGGCCACCCCACTTCCAGCAACCTCGCAGTGGTCGTCTGACCCCTTCCCCCTCTGCTAGGCTTTTTCCCCCTCTGGTCCACACCAACCCAAGGGCAAAATCCCCCTTTGGGATTTGAGATCACCTCATCATCCCTTTAATAAAATAATTATTTACTATTAAACTATTATGAATTTTATTATTTTTATACTTCAAATTATCAAAACACTCTTCTATTCCCATAGTTAAAAGTTCTCTTTTTCTAAAAACACTCGAATTTATAAAGTCTCTGTCTACAAAAATGTCTCGAGAGAAAGAAAACCCACAAACAAGACCCCAGAACCCTTGCTGTTGTTATTTCCAATAACAATGCTAAAAATTAGCCACTATTTATCTCTAGACTCCATACTTACAATTTTTTTTTCATTGGATGTGGAGTGTGGAATTATGAATAGTGATTGATGAGAAGAATTATCCTATTTTCAATGATTTTCCCAATGAGATAAAGACATACAAATATACATATATACATACCTTCGTTGATAAGTTACTAAGTGAATGCATTAGGGCATAATCTTACGTACATATACATGGATAAATGTATAGTGTAATCTTTTTATAAGTTTATTTTTGTAGAATCTCTTTGTAGATAAAATATTTCTTATAAATAAAAAGATACTATGCTACTAACTTAAAAAGATACTACTTTCCCAGTTTCTTGAATAAGTTTTTTAAAAAATATGTATGAAAATATATAAATAAATAGACTATAATTTTGGGTTTGAGAAAAGCTATTTTGCCTCCCAAATTATACTGCTTGTTAAAAAAAATCTTAATTTCTTTTATTTAGTAATTAAGAAAGTGATTTTAAATGTATTGATGTATTTTTTTATTTTTTAAAAATATTTAAATATATTAAAAAAATAAAATTACAAAATTACAAAAGTAACTGACGAAAAGTCTGAGCGGCGAGCAGCACCTCTCGGTATTTACTCAAATAGTCAAATATAAGAAAGAGAAAAGCTTCAAATCGGTTAAGGTGAAAATTAGAAGTTTACACCATCCAATGGAAAAAGAACACGTAAGCTTTTCTTCGAAGCAACTATAGCGGATTAAATAGAAAAAAATGTCTAGCCGGGGTTTGGATAGTGAAAGTGTTTGAGAATGTTTGTGAATAGTAGTGAAAAAGTAATAATAAAATATTGAATAGTAGTAAAAAGTAGGTAAAAAGTAATAAATAGTAAAAAAAGTAGATAAAAAATAATAATAAAGTAAAGAATAATAGTGAAAGTGTTTGAGAGTACCGGTACTCTCGGTACCCAAACTAGCCCTAAAGCATGTTGATCAACCTGTCTGCTCCGTCGCCAAGCTCTCTCTCTCCTCAACTTTACTGGCCGAAGCCAGCCTCTCTCTCTTCTCAAGCCAGCCCGTCGGCCTCTCTCTCTCTCTCTCTCTATCCTCAAGCACAACCTGTCGGTCTCTCTCTCCTTTCCATTTCGTCTTTTAACAATTAAAACTTTGATTGTTTAATTGAATCGTTAAATATCTTATGTTTTCTTTCTTTTTACATTAACATTCATCTGTTGTTCATCAAATCCAAGCATTATAAAACAGTAAAAATCTGGGTTCTTTCTTTCCAAACCCAAACTCTAGAACATGAACGTGTTTGTTGAGGAACGTGAACAAACCAAAGTGGTTGATAATTTCTTCCTTCTAAAATCTCAAACGTGAACGTTGGCTTCAATTCCTCAAATATCAGCGCAAAAAGATCATTTTAGGTACTAAAACTTTTGGGTATCTTCAATCTTTAATTTTCTTCAAAATAAAAAATAAGAAACTCGCATTTATGAAACCAAAGTGCGTTCGATTCAATTGTTTGCTTGAGTTCACATATTTTCAATCAATGTTTTAAGCGGTATGTATCAGTTGTTTTCTAAGTTAAATAGCAAGAAGTTAGTAACTATAGAACCAAAGTACATTCGATTCAATTGTGTTTAGTATATTTTGTATTTTGGGTGATGATGTTGAGGGAAGCGAATGGAAGGAGGGAGAGAGGGAGAGAACGTGAACGTATTTGTTGAGGAGAGAGAGAGGGGGGCTGAGAATCAAGGTCGAAACTCAGACCGGGAGGGGAGAGAGAGAGAGAGAAGGTGGTGAAAGAGGATACAAAGGGGAGGGGAGAAACACAGGAATTGGGAGAGGGAGAAACACAGAAACCTGCAACTAATTCTATATTTTTACCTACTACCAAGTTTATTTTACATATCTTAAAATTTATATGTGTCAATCTATGACTGGATGGTGTAAAATTCTACTTTTCACCCAATCCGGCTCCCAGGCACTCCCTATAAGAAGTCCAAATCTCACTACTGTTTTCTTTTTTTCTAATTTCTGCAACCAAAATAAAACACTACTACTGTTTCTCTCGGATTAAAAAGCTCATGATCACCTGAGACGTCGTTTCCGTAAGAGAGAAAAAATCGGTATTTTTCTGTCGTGGCTCGAGTTTCAGAACACCTCTCTCCCGCTGGTTAGTTTCTTCTCCATAAGCTCCCTCTGCATATTTTTGTGTTCGTTAGTATCCATCATCAGTCTTGTTTGTGTTTGAATTCCTATGAGCTTGAGAAGGGTTTCGTGGGCGTGCTCAAATTCAATGTGGGGATTGAATTGGATCCTTGTGTTTGCATGCAGTACGTATACTACTGAATCCATTTTACTTTTGATGGAAACCAAATCCGATTGGTTGAAATTCGCACCACTTGTTTGCATATGGGAATTTTAGAATTTCAAGGAATATCCATTTTCTGTAATTGTTTAGTGGTTAAACCCTTACTGCTGTGTCTTCATGCTTGAGCGTAAGCTTTAATGGCATTTGAAATTAAGCAGGTTTGCTAATTTCGTTGAGCGTGGCTATTATTAGTGCAAGTCGAGATTTTGACGAATGAATTGATTTCTATGTCATAAAGTGATCACAATGACGTTTCCTTGAATGCAAGTTTGCATGGTAGAAGTGAGCTTTATTGAACAGTAATTATATGTATTAGTTTTCTAATTGAAGTAGATAGCACCAAAAAAAAAAAAAATCAACCTCAAACAATGGCGTGTATTCACTTCTAAAAGATTGTGGTGATTCTTTTTTTTCGTACAACCTCACCAAATATGTCAATCATTGAACTTTCCCCATTAATTGCGCATGGGATGACATTTTTGCTTTCCCTTTAATATTCTGCTAAATTATAAGATCGTGGCATTTTTCAAGCTTTGGAGCAGATAAAATCTTAGTGTAGTTACCATCATTTTCAAACGTACTTTGTGTTGACCAATTATCTAGTAATTTATCATTTATGTGTATTTATAATTACAGCTGTGTTTTAAGTTTTGGCCAAGTTTTGGTCTCAGGGCTGAACATTTATATGACGTCTGATTCCAATTTGATTGGTTTGTAAATCCAATAAAATATAAATAAACAACATGATGTTCCTCAATCCATTCCCAATATTAAAAGTTGAGATCAAGGTTTGGTTTAGTTGCTTTTCGGCCATTCCACGTACATCTTGCATATTTAGCTAGACAATTCCTTTGTTATATTTATACAGTTTCTGTTTAGAAACGTGCATTAAATACTGTCAGAGAGGCTCCAAATTCCCATGGCAGATCTTGGTTTACATGAATCATTGGTTCTTGCTAAAGTTTCATTATTCCTAATGCCCATCATCCCTGAGTAACATGTTTCTGGTCCTAGGAAAAGAAGTTAATATTCTTTCCTTCATAAGATTTTTTATTTTGGAGAAACATTGATTCTGTCCAGTATGCTTATTTATCAGTTGTCTTGGCAACCAAGGAAATGGTGTATACCAAGCTAAGGAACATAGAAAGACTTCTTCCATGAATTAGCAGACTGACCTGTCTTCCTCGAGATACTCTGCCTCCTTGTTTTTCTTCTTCTCCCACTACCTAATGACAGTCTGAAGACTGAAGAGAGCCTATTTGATCTATTTGCCTTGGATCTATTTCCTAAATTGTTGTAAAAAAAGTTAAAGTTTCTTGTAATTTCTATGAAGCCGTTGATAATAATAAACTCTTTCAATCTGTCCATCTTATACAGTGATTCCATGCTATTTTGTCAACTCTTTCTAGGATCAAAATCAGTCTTCTTTTCTTGTTTAATTTTCCTTTTCTTTGTTACATTTTCATTCAGATTTCTAATTTTTTCAATCAGCAGTAGCAATGGATGACTCATCTCAGGCTACGGAACCTCTCACTGCCAGAAGAGTAGAATCCAACAATGAACAAAGTGGTATTCCAGATGATAATCAGCTATTCCTCTTGTACTTCATCATGGGTACCTACTTTGGGCCTGATCTCAAAGGGGAGAGGCCCCGAAAGTCATTATTGCAAAGAATAGCTGAGGGAGTTCCTCCATATACACTTGATCAACTGGCTGGGACCCACATGAAAACAGTGGAAGTAGAGCAGGTGTACCATTATGTACTTAGGAAGGCTGCTGAATCTGTTGTTGTTAAATTACCATTGCTGCACCAGTTCTTCGAGGGCAATGTCTCTGTTCATGGACAAGACCCCACTGCCAGTTACCCTCAATTTCCTGATCTCTTTCCTCCACAATTGCATCCTCTTTCACAGTTGAACAATCGTTATAAGATCGTTCGCAACATTATATTTATTAGCAACCCTGAGATTTTTTACATTAAGCCAGAGGATGCTGAAAGGTTCAAGAGGCTAACTGGACTCAAGAATTTGCTTTTGGATAGAGATTCTGCAAGATTGAATACTTCTAGAAATTGTGGTGTTATGTGTACTGCACCAGTGCAGGAGGCTGAAAACAGAGAGTTGAGTCCCACCCGGTCTTCCCATTGTTCTAAAAGAACAAGACGTTTAGATGATCTCCTCAGGCCACAGGATCCTTGGCAACATAGACATGTTGTGGCATCTGTAAGTAGTGTGCCATATAATGCAAAATCCATGATGTATAGTTATATGGCTCCTCTGCCAACTGATGATGACTCTGATCCCGTGGATGTGGAGAGAGTTGGTCCAGCAATTATTATTCTTCCTTCTCATCCAACTAAAAAAGAGTGGACTAATATTGTAGCTGCTACGAAAAGTGGATTGGCATTGGATTGGCATTGACTGGGAGTGCAGCCACAGGGCAGGTGGGACCAGTCATAGGACTAATGGACATTGGAGAATGTGAAGACTCATACCTCTTTCGTGTCTCTCTTCTGGGGGTGAAAAGGGATGAAAGTAAGTTGCTTATTAGAACTAAGATAATCCATCTCTGACACTATGGTTTTCCAAGGTAGTTGTAAAATGTCTTTATGACTCAGATTTTGTATCGTGCATTCTAGGAATATGACAAAAACCCATCTTCTTTGTTTGCATTATCTGTTTGACGAGGTTTTAAGAATGGAGTTATAATTTTAACTGCATAGGAACATGAGCCAAAATTATTTCATTTGATACGGCATCCGAACTGAATTCCCCCTATGCATTCCTCCCCACACGGGTATGGCACTTTTCAATGAAGGTTATCTAAGCAATTCAAATAAATTGGCTTGTTTCCTGCTCTTATATTATTAGGTCTTGGTTATACTTTTGTTATATTTGATGACTAAAAGTGTCAGCTTGATATTAAAAAAATCCCTTGCTTCTTTACTGCTCTCATAGCCCCAATCCCTTTTTTTCTCCTTAGTATGTGCCTTGCTGTCAACTGCAGGGGAATTTAGCTGTGAAATTGAAAGTGATGGCGAAGTATTGATACGGGGAGTGACGACAACAGGTGAGAAAACTGTGCACCGGTACTCACAAGTGTTTGAGATGCAGACGCATAACCTCTGTCCACCAGGACACTCTTCCATCTCATTTCAGCTACCTGGTCCAGTTGATCCTCAACAATTCTGCGGTAATTTTGGCACTGACGGGATTCTTGAGGGAATTGTGATGAAAGGGAGTCACAAGAGATGATAAATAGGCCCATGCCTTGTTTAATTCTTTAGTCTTCAGGCATGATTGGGCACTGTATATTCAGTTTAGAAGTGCTAAGTTGCTAGTTTTTTAAAAACCATTGTATAGCATCTCCATCTTTTAATGTAGGTTTTTATTTTTAAATATTTTTTTCCTGTTGAGACGTGAGATGATGGCTCAGTTTTGATGCCTTTCAAAACCTCTCTTGGCGCTTTAATTAAAACTATCCTACAACAAAGCTATCACCATGATGAGAAGCTGTTGTGTATATGGGCAAAATTGGTCATTGATAGCGTAACTATTCTTTCTTGTTCTATCTCTGGGTATCTATTTGAATGTTAGTTAACAAGACTGGGATAGGAAACCCATATAGCCATATGCATCTACTTGACCTGCATGATGATTTTCTTTGGTGATTTCCTGGTTAAGTTGATGCAGTCAACCAGGATGATCTGATGTTCTTTGCAAAATGCTTTATGGGAAATCAGAAATGAAAACAGTGTCTCCAGACTTAGTTCTTTCTCTGGTGCTAGGTCCACGCAGACACTTCGACTGCAGTTGAAACTAGGTCGTCGGAATCACATCCCACAACTTCCCACATGCAGCATCCTTGGACCTCATCTCCCTTTACAGGCTTTCTGTAGCCAGGTTCAGGTGCACCATCCCGTTTAATTCTAGATAAGATTCTTTACAATTTTATGATCCTACCACTTTCTACAATCTGGATAGAGATGGAGATAGTCTCAATCCAACAGTATCAAATGCTGCCCGTGGACAGTATTGAGTATACTCCATTGGAGAAGAAAGAAAAAGACAGAATGAAAGAAAAGCAAGAAGATCCCTAGATACACAAAATTACTGTTTAGTTTGTGCTCATCAAAGGTGGAAGAATTTAATTTATACATCTTGAGTAATAACTTTTTAACTAGAAAAGAGAAAGAAATCAGCAACCAAAAAAAAATCACAAACCGAAAGAAAGACCAGCTCAATGTAGTTCAATCATGATAGCCTCATCTTTTCAAGCATATTATCTGCCGGGCGGATGCAAATCTTTAAGCTCAATCCTGATTGCACTTTTTCATTGCTAAACACCTCCTGCATTTATTAGTCTGAGATATCACAATTTTCTCTCCTAAAATTTCTGACCTCCTTGTCGGGCTATTTCATTGTAGGTGGCATGACTCAAGTGCCTAACCACATACATATATATTAAAAAACTATGTGCTTTTTTATTTATTTACTTTACAGGCTTTCTGTAGTCAGGTTCAGGTGCACTATCCCGTTTAATCCTAGATAAGATTCTTTACAATTTTATGATCCTACCACTCTCTACAATTTGGATAGAGATGGAGATAGTCTCAATCCAACAATATCAAATGCTGCCGGTGGACAGTATAGACCTCAGCATTAATTATTATGAGATTCACATGTTATGAGTACATCTTTCTGAATTCAAAAAGTTGTTCGAGTCAAGAAATTATATCGAATCCTAATCCATTTAACAAGGCATGCGGACCCTTTAATGCACAATCTCATCAGGCATATGATCTATGTCCAAAGCCACACGGCACAATAGCACAGCAATGTCCTTCCACAAGTTCATTTTGAACCTAATGCCTCCTGTCGAAAATACAGTGATAATCAGCACACAAAAAGGGATCATTGCTTGTCATGGCACGTTGCACAAGTAGTTTCCCTTTGTATAGAAAAAGGTCAACCAAGAAAGAAGTGCTTCTGATTGTAAGGGTGGTTTACATGATCTGCTCGAAACTCGAGATTTCTTATTTTATTATAGGAAACTGCCCAATTAATCAATAGAATAATGCTACTTTGCCCCCTCATTTTAAAATCTCATGTATTTTAATTTTTTTTTTCTTTACTTAATAATTAAGGAAGTGACTATTAGTGAATTGATATATTTTTTTATATTTTTTAAAAATATTTTTAAATGATAAAAAAATTAAAAATATGATTTTGAACTAACTGTCACTTGCAGCGGGCTACTCTAAGCAACAGAGTAGCACTGCTCTTAATCGATATTGAGATTGAGGCGCTAGCCAGAGATGACCAATGCAACTTGGCTGAGTAAACCTAAAATCACTAGTTTCTTCGATCTTTCACTACATTGAACAAACTGGAACCCCTCCACTAGTTTCCCCAATATGCATGTGTATTGCACTTTCTGAAAAACACAAGCCATCATCATTCTCTAACTTTTAGTTAAAAGTGTAATATAAGCTTTCTTTGACTGCCCACACAGATGAGACAGCAGGGTGCATCTAAAGATACTACTGTAAAATTTAGGGGTGTAATCGGTCCGGTCCGATTCGGTTTTGGACAAAATCTTGGACCGAACCGGTATGACCGGTTTTGTATTTTTCAAAACCGATTACGCACCGGTTACCCTCTTAAACCGGTATTTCCGGTTTTACCGGTTTCCGGTCCGGTCCGGTCCGGTTTTTCGGTTTTTTTAAAATATAAATTTGATATTAGTATAATATTAGACTAATAGTATTAATATTAGACTATTAGTATAGCTATATAATACATGATCAATTACATTTTCATTTTTAAGATTAAACTTTTATTTTATACTAACATTATCTTATATATGATTATATTAATAGCATATGATCAAAGAAATTACAAATGTTTATATTTAACATTAACATTTTATGTTATAATTTATAAATTATAGTATGAAATTATTTCATATATGATATATAATTATATTATATATATAAATTTCACATAAAATTATAAATTATATAAAACTTATATATTAATATATATATAATATTTTGTATAAAATTTATATATAAAATATTATTTTTTATATATATTTTATCAACCGGTCCGGTCCGGTTCGGTCCGGTCCGGTCCGAAAAATCTCAAAACCGGAACCGGACGGTTCCGGCCGGTTTATGAAATTTGAAAACCGGTTCCGGACCGATTGGGTTAAAAACCGGTAAAACCGGTCCGGGCCGATCCGGTTTGGTCCGGTTTACCGGTTTTCCGGTTTAAATTTACACCCCTAGTAAAATTTATACTCCATTGGAGAAGAAAGAAAAAGGCACAAGGAAAGAAAAGCAAGAAGATCCCCAGATACACAAAATTTGCTCATCAAAGGTGGAAGAATTTAATTTATACATCTTGAGTAATAATTTTTTAACTAGAAAAGAGAAAGAAACCAGCAAACAAAAAAAAAATCACAAACAGAAAGAAAGGCCAGCTCAATGTAGTTCAATCATGATAGCCTCATCTTTTCAAGCATATTATCTACCGGGCGGATGCAAATCTTAAGCTCCATCCTGATTGCACTTTTTCATTACTAAAGCATTTGTGCTGAAATTCTCAGGCTGTTTTGATGAACAACTACTCTGCAAACGAACTAAATAAAAAAGAGTGCAGAGAACAGACGCAAGTGAAACGATGATCCTAGTGGGACAACTAAAGAAAAGATTATAGGATCATTTTTGGAAACAATTACCAAGGAGTAAACATCACTTTCAGGTGCCATTTATTTGAAACAAAACAGTGAAGAAATGCTCACTGCAGTAGAGGATATTCTCATTAAAAGGTGCACGAACTCGAGGGGCAAAAAACCATGCAAGGGGTCTGCTCTTTACATGTTAAAGTCCATAGGGATGGAAGTTCTCCCTTATACTTGGCGTTGCTTTTGCAAGACCAAAATATAAACTCAAAGCTCTCAAAGCATATCTCCGTGTTCGTATTTCTCTTCATCTGAAAAGAGAACTATAAAAATAGACGTTCAATGTCAAAGGGTGCAAAATAGGCAGACAGAATATACCAGGCTGCATCTATCATAAGAAAAGCATGATAGAAGGAGAATTATTTTTTTTTATAATTTGATAGAAGGAGAATTATCCATGACACTAATGCTAAATCAATGAAAATGGCATATCTACCGTGTAATGATAAGATTAAAAACCATAAATTTGGTTATCTACATCATCACCATCCAAGCTTTTCACCAGAAAAAATCTAGAACAGGATACAGATATTGAGCAACTACACCACCTTCACTATTTCAATTTTCAACCGCAAGTCAGCAACAAATAAAAAGAAGAGAACTTGCGCTTCTCAACTTCCACGCTACAGCTACTAATGATCTGAGGGCGATTGCTGTTGTTCTGATGCCTGTGGCCACATCTGTGGAACCATGTAGGGATGCGACTGTTGAGCATACATAGCAGGGTCCATCACAGGCTTACCCATGATCATCCCAGGAGTCCCAACCTGTGGTGCATGATGAGGTGGCATATAACAATAAGGGAGAGCATCAGCATGCCCCCCAACAGGTATTGTTCCTCTTGGGATTGATGCCAGTACTTCATCTTTCAGATCCTCCCTTGGCACAATGTCAACTAAGAAATCAAATATATCAGTCCTTGTGATTGCTGCTGCGATGTCATTCTTTTGAAGTGTCCTCCTTTTGTTCTCTTCCGTGTGATTCCAAGATCTCAAGGTCAACTCCAATATAAACATTTCACATGCTCTGGCAAATATTACCGGAGCCTCAGCTGATATCATTCTTACATCCTCATCGGCCTTCATAATCTTCTTGATCCTTGCTAGGGGAAGGCTATGGTTCTTGAAATCAGTTGCCTTCTCAATTTCATGGTACTGATTTGCCCAAAAAGATTGGAGTTGTTGCTGAAGTTGCTGTTGTTGTTGCTGGTGGATGTGCTGATAAGCAAGCTGGTGTTGTGGGAGCTGAGCTCCAGCAGGCTGACTTGTAGATTGAATAGCTCCAACTGAAGTAACAACAGATCCATGACTCGGTGCTCCAGTCATTTGGTTTGCCTGATATGGGTTTGTGGCATACGGAAATTGGGCTCCACTACCAACAACTCCCACAGATGCGGGCTGGCTATGCCCTTGCTGATCCATTCTGATCGAACTAAATAACACAATGTAATGCCTCTGCATTTATTGAGATCAGAACAAAACAAAGAAGTAGAGTTAGGAACAACTTTTGCAACACGTGGTCAGTATAATATTAATGTTGGTCAAAATAAAATGCATGAATGAAATTTGCATCCTTAAGTGCAAAATCAACCCTGTTAATAAAGCAGTTAGAATCTAACACATGATATCAATTATGGACGACAGGGAAAAACTGAGTATTTTATTTATTCAGGTGATTCAAATTACAAGAAAGTTCATCAATTTTTTTTTTTTATAAGAAAGTTTATCAAAATAATGAAGAACCTCTATCTTTATCATTCAGAACCAACTAATAATAATTATAAAAAAACAAAAAAAAGGCACAAGCCCTTAGGTGAAGAGATATAAAAAATTTACTGTGTATAGAGCAATAATAAAAAGCGCTAGAACAGGCAAATTCATCACCAACAAGCAAAAGATTATACAAAAAGAGAGTATTTCTACAAATTCATTTCAGGCTAGAATACATATCCCTCAGAAATGGTACAAGATGTCTTCCATCTACGTCTCATGAAGTGCTGCAAGCACCTAATTAAGCCATTGGTTCCAGAATAATTCCTTCTAATAGACTAGTATAAGAACCAGTGAAAGCTGCTATTGTGTTTTTCTCACGTGTCAAGACAAGATTCTAGTGTGAGTCCAGCAAGTTTCTACACGCGGTTTTTATGAAAACTTAAGTCACTTTAAATAAAACCAAATGACAATAAATAAAGCATAGAAACAAGTTTCTTTTAAGAAAGCTAGAAGGAACCCTGCTATGTGTCGAGGAATACAAACTAATCCAAAAAAAACTCACCTAGGATTTAAGGAGAAATCGCTCATTGATTCCTTGCTTACCTCTATGCCAACCAGTAACCATACATCAAACATGAACTTAATCCAAAAGAACGAAATATTCATGCCGTAAATTCCCTATCGGAGTCCATAAATGACTCCGACACCATTTGCATAAAAGGATTGAATGCGATGTATATATGAACGCCCAAGAAACTTATGGTACATGGAAATATACCACTGCCATCCAAGAATTTATGCAATCTCCAGATAAAATAAACGACTCTCTCTACTTATGATGATTTTTCATCACCATCTATAAAAATTGCTGCAATCTCTAGATGAAAGACCAAATTTTTTCTATTCCAACCTAACATTCATTCATGTACACCAATAAATAAAAGGACCAAACTTTATCACTTATGACTACTAAAAAATTCTCTTAATTTCATTATTTTACAGTTTCTGAGGGAATTAAGATTTATCAAAAGGGTATGCTCTACGCACAATTACCTCATGGTCACCTGGCTAAGTTTTCAAAAGAAAATGAAAACAAAAAAGGAAAAACAGAGTCGAAAATGCAACGCACGAGAAACAGACAAAAATGAACGCTACCAATGATATGGCTATTAAATCAAAAAACATAAAGCAATTATTGCCCAAAACTACAACAAGATTTACCAGTGACTCAACCCCCAAAAAAGAAAATAAAAGCTAATAAAAATAGAAATATCCCAATAGGCAATAGATGCATAAAAGAAAACAAATGCGTCCACAGAATATGCACATACATGTGTACATACATGCGTACATCTTGCATGTATACATTACAGAAAGAAAGAAACACAGTACCCTTTTCAGACGGACGTGGCTCTGCTCCGCAAGACTGAGGGCGCCTGAGAAGACAGCAAAAAAAATCAGAAAAGCTTGTCAGAGATCCGTTCTATGCATTCGGGGTCGAAGCAATTTTTGGGAAATCTTCACCGAGAGCAAAAGACTCCAATTTTATTGATATCAAATTTAGGGTTGGAGGACAAACAAAACGAACCTAAAGAAAAGAAGGAAGCTCGAGGCAGAAACGAAAAAACCGAGATTGTGTTTCTGATTCCGAGTTAACGTTGTCAGAACGAACCCAATAACTTTTGTTCCGTGGGTGCCTTTTGTTCGGACAGTTTTACCCTTCATTATAACCTCATTCTACCATTGGTTAGACTGAGACAAGACCTCGTGGACAAGACGACTATTCCATTGAGTTCTGTTCGAAGTTGATTCAATTAAACTCCCAATACAGTTTGGTTAGTTTCTAACTTTATTGAATGAACATGTATATAAATATATATTCATAAAAACTCAAATATTTAAAAATATTATTATTGTGGATACATGTTTTTTTAATCTTTTATCAATATTATTGTTGATATATTATGTGTATAACCAAATCTGGTCTGAGTAAAGTGGGTGAATCTGATTCGAGTATGTTTTTCGAGCCCATTTTTTGTACCCCTTTTTGCTGTTAATTGCCAGTTTCTTAAAAGTTAAAACCTGTTGCCTTGAATGATAGCCAGTCATTAATAAAAAGATCAAATTTCAAGTCAACGATAAGATGAAAAAATAAAATAAGAACGAGAAAAGTGATTTGTTTGCTTTGGGAATGGTATGAATTATCAATGGTCTATCTGGTTGTTTCTCCACCCTCTCCCTTGTAGCTCATTTTTTAACATCTTTACTGTTATTCTTTATGCCACAATCTAAGAGCAAACCTTTGTCCCCAATCTATCCCAGTGGGGACCATTTATCAGTTAAGCTCACAACATGAGGAATTTGATTGACATGACCAGAATGGCTGCCTTAGAATATAAATGATAAGATAAACATATGAATAAACTATCTGATAAGCATATATATAATAAGCAAAGGAACTGCAGTTTGAATATGTTGTTGACAAGATATTATGCTACATAAACATTTTCTATTACAAGTAGATTATTCATATAAATTAATAAGAATTTTAGCTAGTCAATAAAAGAATCTCCTCAAAGCAGTGTAGAAACAAACAGGAACCCAGATTTATCCAAGGTATGAGCTACCTATCTTTCAATTGCAGCTACTCAATCCCTTCATTCTTCTTCTTCTTCTTCTAATCCGAGAAACGGGCTTATATCACCAAGCAGAGATATCCAGCGGGTATAGAGCAGCCGCATTTCTTTCACACTGTTTTGCATTTATCAATGTAGTCTATAGATTAGTACGTCCAACAAGCGTCAAAATCACTGTGAAAACTTGGCAATTAATAAGCTTACGGCTGTAAAAAGAATATACAGGCCAACAAGACAGAATCCCCAGAACCTAGGCACCCGGAATCTATTCCATGTAATAACCAGCAGAGACCCCATCAAGCTCAGTAGCAGGAAGACAAATGCCATAACGATGCCCACATGAAAATGGAGCTCATAAGCGTTTGGATAGATATCGGATGTTTGTATCACCAAAGCTGTTCCAAGCCCAACAAGCATGTTAAACATTGGCCCAGCAAAGCAACCGGCCATGGCCATTGCTGGCTGACCTGCTTTGGCAACTGCCACATCAGCAACCAAGTCACCCACTGAATTTCCCCATGCAAGTACTGTGAGCCCAAGGAGGGATGGTGGCACTTCAAGAATTGCCCCAAGTGCTGCAAGGCAGTTCAGCAGTTCCCCAGCAATAGTAGAAATCCAGAACACACTCATAACAAATGCTATGAGTAATAAAGGCATTTTCTCAGTTTTGGGGGGCTCTTTCTCTACTATAAAGTGAAGAACTGCGAGAGGAAAGCTTGCCAATAAAACTATAGACCAGAGAGGGAAATGGGTGTGTGGCAGGAGGAAAACGATGGGATGATCAAATGGCATGAATGAGTTGCAAGAATATAAAAGGGCCAGGGGGCAAAGAGTGACATTAGCTGATGCGTAAAATCTGCTCCATTCTGAAGGCGCAGTTTGTGGAATTGTGAGCTTCAAAAGAACCGAGACAGGAAGCTCCCATACTTTTGAGATCTGCATATGCATTTCAAAGCAAAAACTTAAGGACAATCAGTTGAAGAAAACTACTTACAATCGATTCATTTAGATATAGAACAATCTGAACCTGAACATAAAAATTCACGGAGATTAGAAGAGAAATTAAATGGTGTTTACAACAGTTCTAGTTCCAAATAGTGGCAAGGATTGTTAGATAAGGGAAGGATGCAAAAAAACTAATCCCTTTTGTTACCTTCAATTTATTAGTCTAGCCTAAACAGCATTGGAAGAATGCATTTCAAAAGCATGCAATAAATGACTTTACCAATCAGAAGACCCCAGAAATATTTCAATGGCACCAAGTAGATTAAGCACTTCGAAATGATCCCTTGGTTTATCTATATGTCATCGTGGAATTCTTTGTTCTACCAGCTCTTCCAAGTAGGCATTTCACCTTGTCAATTATAGCAGATATTTTATGGTATTGATTATCAACATTCAACAGAATTTTAAGCATAGGACACGGTAGACACATGATAAATCCAAGAATTAAGCATCACTTGTACTAAATCAGCATCAATGCAGATTAATACTGTTTCACATGATCAAGTGTGCAAGGGCAGGTACCCACTTCCAATTTGCCAAGTGATAACCCTGATAATTCTAAACATCTCTTCCATCCACATACTCAAGTTAGGTATATCTTGGAGCAAGAAAAACTCCGGGGACACCTTAAAGCTTCTTACAGCTGTACTCTCAGCAGAGACCTTAATCCTCTGAAATGAAGGGGAAAATCTTGCTGCAAGATTGGGGCACTTCACTCCTATAAAATTAAGCTTTACAATTTATATTTTACACCAGGCACCACAACTCTATTTGACTTCAAATAGTAAATCGACCAACATTGTTCCATTTCCATGACCCTCATATATAGAAGATCCATAAACTCCTCTTTTTTTTTTCTTTTTATAGGTAATCAAGAAGTTTTATTCATAAAAGTAGGCAAAGCCTAAGTACACAAGGAGTATACATTTTTTTTTATATAAGTAAAAATATTATATATATATATATCAAAAGGAATAACCAAGTACACTGAATGTATACAAGAGAACACCTTGCCCATAATAGAAAACCCCTAATAACCCAAAAAGTCCATGAAAATCAACCCAAAATACATCAAGCCCGACCCCAACCCCTTACTTCCCATAGAACTAAAACTCTACCCAAAAACCCCACTCCAACCCCTTGTTTTCCCGTCTTCATAATGCCCTCCCTTTAGACTTCCATTTAGATGAGCTACCACCCTTAGCGTCGTAGTTGATTCCCGTCACAGGGAGTATACATGAGAAGTACCTAACTAGAGTTTACAATCGAAAGAAGAAAATCATAAATGAGAAGTACCTAACTAGTGTAGATCCATAAATTCTACAATACCTTTCAAGCCTTGGCTCAAGATAATAGCATATGCTCTAGTTCAATTTCTCCTTGGTCAAAGTAGAACATTCTTTCTTTCCCTCCATTACCATCAACTAAATTATAAATTGAACATTCTAATTTCTCAACTACTTAGCATCCTCCATTTAATAGGTCCAAACTTCATGCTAATTCAAAAGCATTTCAATTTCTTGGCTAAGTTTTCTGTAATGACACGTGGAAGAATTCATAATGGCTTAAAGTATTTTTTTCAAAAGGTTTCAAGATAATGAAAAATTACAATGTATTCACATATAGAAATTAATTATCAAACCCAAATATTTATTAAGTCTCAAAACCAACATATATCGCATCTACGGTTCTACCAAAAACACAGGCATATGCATACACATATTTTCCGTCCCTCATCTAGTAGATGAACATTTATAAACGGCATACATTTTAACAAGCTAAACGCTCCCATAAATACCCTTCTACAGACCACAAAAGGTGCTTTTAAATGTAGGAAAGGTAAGTTTCATTGAACAGCAGTGGATTTAAGGGTAAGAGAGGAATTTAAATGGTTAAGTACTTCCCTCTATTTCGGAATAGAGCGTCAAAGAATGCATATCATCTATTGCAGGATGAAAGGTGCGTGTGTTGGTGCACACGGATAAAAGAAAAAGAAAAGGAAAAGGCATCAGATCGTTTCCAAGCATTTGCTTTCAAGCAAACAAGCTGCTTGACCATGACTCTATAGCAAATTGGCAGTACATGATTATATACCCAGCAATAAAACAAGTCACCCTGAAGACATACCCATAAGACATTTCCCCATCTATGCACTGAGCAGAATACGGTTATAAAACAACAAGAATAAACACTCACCCCCCCCCCCCCCCCCCC
>QEOT01008061.1:196281-220249 GCA_003123785.1 Pterocarya stenoptera
CATGAACTTTTACAAGTTGCTGTCATTTTTATGTAATAATTGAACACAGCACGTACTGGGTTGTTATATAAACCTACGCATACCTAGATTCAACTCCCAAAAGCACATTAATGATACATGAACGCGATTAATAAATTAAGGCCAACATACATTAGCACCATACATTCAAATAAACCAATAAACACACACAAACCCCAAATATTCAGCAACATTATAAACATTCTAACAAGAACCCAATTCTCATCTCAAACATACCAGTCCAAGCGATTGACAAAACCCGAAGCCTGACTTTACTTCCTTCAAATTTCCTGAAACCTCTCCAATCTCGTAGTCCACCACGGCCAATGCCTTCTCCACCTCACTTTCCCCAACAATACCCAACTCACCCCCACCTTTCCTTCTCCCTCCGCTAAGTCCCCAGTCCATCCAGAACACAATCCCAACAAAAAATACATAAAACCCAACGAACCCAACAGCCTGCCACAGAAAAATCTCCGCACTGAGGTACACATAGAACAAGAACAACGCCGCAATCAAATAAAACAACACGTCCCTCACAAACGGTACGGGATCCACCGAGAAGGGTGCGGCGTAGATTGCCACGAAACCAACAACTAATGCAGATACAAAAGTGCCCGCTGAGAGTATTGCACCGAACCCAGTTCGGTAGTGACCTCCGCGTACAGCGGCAACCGATGAAAACACATCAGGAGCTCCATTGCCCAAGGCTAATAGAGTAACAGCACCGATGGTTGGTGATAGATTTAGTTGGTGGGCTAGTTTGGTAGTGACTATGGAGAAGTGGTCCTGTGCGGTCTTGATGAGGATGTAGAAGAAAAGGAGGATGAGGAGGGAGAGGGAAGAGATAGAAAGAAACGGGTTTTGGCTGAATAGGCAGGAGTAGTCGAGGAGGGTATCAGAGGTGGATTTGGAGCAAGGTTGGGATCTTCTGGTGAGAAGCGATCTATGGGGAACTAGGGAAAAAGGGTATGGGTGGGACGGGGATTGGAGGAGGAAGAAGAGGACGGAGGAGATAAGGGAGACAGAAAGTAGAATAGTTTTGAGGGAATGGGGGAGAGAGAAGGCCATGCCATGGATTGATTCACATCAAGGCCGCTCCTTTTCAAGAGACACTGTCCCTCCCTCTGTGCGCGTCTGTTAATTGGATGTGTTACGAAATTGGTTGATTCTATGTAGGCTGTTTGCATTCTTAAGTCTCATCACTCTCTTTAATTCATTTCATATTTTATCATTATAATTTTTTTAAATTCTTATACAAAATATAATAATATATATTTTTTTCAAATCTCAAAAAAATCTTTTCAAATTCCTATACTGTAATAAACTATAGTAGATGTAGTAGAATAAGAGATAAATTAGATAAAAAGCACTGTAATATTACTATGAAATTCTTCACAAAACAATAGCTATACTTTCTTAGAGGGAAAGCACCTCTACAGTTACGAAGAACAGTAAAATATTCCAGATGATAGGTCAAGTCTCGTATAGTGACCTTATATACTGTAGCATGCAGATTACATAAAAGTCCCTAAGATAACTAGGCCAAAGGCCCTTACAATGTTAATTAAACTAAGACAATAACAGTAACATAGTCTGGTCACAATAAGCCCAGCATCCTTTGGCCTGTGTCGGCCCACTAAGTGCCTAACTTACTTGGCCCGTTACCAAGCCCTTCCCGTTGATGGCCCACGACCAAAGATAACACTTAGGTTTAGTCTTCACTTCACTTCAGATCAATGTCTTCTGTCTTCCTCGTTGTGTTCTTCTTTCTCCAGCCGTCGCCGTGTCACAACTTTCCTTCCCTTCAGAAAACCTTGCCCACAAGGTGGGGAACATCTTCACAGAGCTGCTGATACCCCTCCCACGAAGCCTCTTCTGCAGATTGACCTTGCCAATGGATCAAAATGTCCATTACAGGTCGGTTCTTCACTTTCTTTAACCTTCGATTTAGGGCTTCTTCGAGTTCGACTTTAATGGTTCCTTTGTTGTCGACTAGAGGTAGCGTTGCTAAGGGCCTGACCCCTTGACTGAGTTTTGGCTTCAGCTGCGACACATGGAAAACGTTGTGGATTTGTGCTGTGGATGGTAACTTTAACCAATACGCCACCTTGCCGACCCGCTGCTCCACCTGATACGGACCATAGTACCTAGGGAAAAGTTTAAGGCTTTGCCGACAGCTGATGGAAGATTGTCTGTAGGGTTGCAGTTTTAAGAATACCCAGTCCTCGATCTGGTAAGTTTGCTCCTTCCTCTTCATATTGGCGTACTTCTTCATCCTATCTTGTGCCTTAGTAATGTTTTGTTTCAACAAGTTCTACAACTGCTCTCGACTGCGCAAGGTAATTTCTACCTCTTCTAACCTTGTTGTGCCCGACACATAGCTTGTCAATTTGGGGGGCTTGTACCCATACTGTGCCTCAAAGGGAGATGTTTTTATAGATGCATGCATGCTTGAGTTGTAACACCACTCTACTAGCTCGATCCATTGAGTCCAGTCCTTAGGTATGTCCCCTACATAGCATCTTAAGTAATTTTCAACTCATTTGTTAACCGCCTCTGTTTGAGGGTGGTAAGCCGTACTAAATGCCAATTGTATTCCTTGTAGAGAGAAAATTTCTTTCCAGAACCTACTTGTGAAAGTGGGGTCTCGGTCGGAAACTATAGAACTTGGCATCCCATGTAGCTTAAAAACATGTTTTACAAACAGTTGGGCCACATCCTTAGCAGTGTAGGGATGGCAGATGGGTACAAAATGCGTATACTTTGTGAATCTGTCCACTATGACCCATAAGGATTTGAACCTTCCAGACTTAGGCAGTCCATCCACAAAGTCCATTGTGATGTCTGTCCACGGTTTTGAGGGAATGGGTATGGGTTGAAAAAGTCCACTAGGTAAAGTGTTATCTACCTTCACCACCTGACATGTGTCACAATTTTTTAGAAAGGCCCTCACATCTGCCTTCTGTCCAGGCCAATAAAAGTCTCTTTTTAGCATGTGTAAGGTTTTATCGAACCCCATATGACCACCCATAGGACTACTATGAATTAGTTCCAGTAGCTTCTAAATTAACTCTGGATTAGCAGGGATGTACAATCTGTTTTTGTAAAGCAGTATCTCATTCTTGACTGCATAAGGACTAGTGAGTTCACCAGCTTGATGCTTTTTCCATAACTCTTGCAGCTTTACATCCTCCCCATAGAGCTCATTTATCTCATCTATCCAGTCCCAAGTAGGCAAAGAAATGACTGACAATGTCACTTCAGTGTTTTCCCTTTGCCTAGATAAGGCGTCAGCCACCACATTTTTCCTTCTTTTTTTAAACTCAACTACAAAATCATAGCCCAATAACTTCGAAATCCATTTTTGCTGCATGGTAGATCCAACCCTTTGGTCAATTAGGAACTTGAGACTTTGGTGATCAGTTTTAACCACAAAAGCCTGTCCCAATAGGTAGGGTCTCAATTTCTGCACTGCTGAGACTAGTGCAAAAAATTCCTTTTCATAAGTTGACATCCCAACAGCCCTGCCCTTTAGTGCCTTGCTGAAAAAGGCTAATGGTCTCCCTCCTTGCATTAGTACAACCCCAATGGCCTCACCCGAGGCATCACACTCAATCACAAATGGTGATTGAAAATCTGGTAAAGCTAACACCGGGGGCCGTGTTACTGTTACTTTTAGTCTATCAAAGGCAGTTTGTGCTTCCCCATCCCAATGAAACTTCTCCTTCTTGAGTAGGTCAGTTAGCTTGGCAGCTATAGATCCATACCCTTTGATGAACCTCCTATAATACCCCGTTAGGCCTAAAAAGCCTCTAAGATCCTTAACAGACCGTGGAATAGGCCAGTCCAGCATCGCCTTAAGTTTTTCGGGGTCAGCTCTTACTCCTTGCCCCGAAATTAAATGGCCTATGTAGGATACCTCCTCGCAATCAAAACTGCACTTGCTTAATTTGGTAAATAATTGGTGCTGTCTCAACATATCAAAGTGATCTATAGGTGATTCAAGTGTGTAACAGCATCTGGACTATAAACCAAAATGTCATAAAAAAAAAAAAACTAGAATAAATTTTCTGAGGAAAGGTTTAAAAACCTGGTTCATTAAGCTCTGAAAAGTTGAAGGGGCATTAGTTAAGCCGAATGGCATAATCAAGAATTCGTAGTGACCCTCGTGAGTGCGAAAGGCAGTCTTTGGAACGTCTTCTGGTTTCACTCTGATTTGATGATAACCTGATCTTAAATCAAGCTTAGAGAAAACCTTGGCGCCATTTAACTCGTCCAGCAATTCCTCCACCACAGGAATAGGATATCGATCCTTAACTATAGCGCTGTTTAGTGCTCTATAATCCACACATAGTCGCCATGTGCCATCAGCCTTCCTCACCAACAAAATAGGTGAGGAGTAGGGACTTTGGCTGGGGCGTATCACACCTGAATCCAACAATTCCTTCACAATCTTTTCAATCTCATCTTTCTGAAAATATGGGTAACGATAGGGTCGTACAGAGATGGGCGTGGTTCCTGGTTGTAATGTGATGGAGTGGTCATGGGAACGGGTGGGGGGGAAGGCCTTTTGGTGTGGCAAAAATATCTGGGTATTGACTGAGTAATTGCTGTATGTGGTTTGGGATTTGGCTAGATTTGGGCTGCTTTGAGTTGTCAATAAGGTGTAGTATGACTCCTTTTTTTTCCATGCTGTTACAGTTATGAATGGAACCTTCTTCAATCCATTTCAGTCCCGCAAGACCCTTTAATATCACAGTGGCCTGTTGGTAAATAAATTGCATAGTTAACTCCTTAAAATTTCAAAGTATTGGACCTAACCCTTGCAACTAATGGACTCCTAGCACCATGTCACAACCAGCCAGCACTAGAACAAACATATCTAGCAAGAATTCAGATCCTTGAATGCCCACATGCACTCCCTTCACCTTACCCTCACTGTCAACTAAGTCCCCATTGGCCACTTTAACTCGAACCCTGTCATCTGCTACTATGGGTATGGGAACCCGAGAGAGCACAGCTGGATCCAGGAAGTTATGGGTACTTCCTGAATCAATAAGTATAACGACCCATTAGTTGCCAATTTTTCCTTTTACTCTCATAGTCTTTGGACCCATGGATCCAATAAGAGCATGTAAGGAGATCTCTGGGGCTTTTAGAAGGGTCTTGTCTACATCACACATACCTTCATCTTCCCTCTGGATAGAACCTTGACTAGTGTCTTCTGCTGCCTCTTCACTCTCCTCTACCACCTCCTCAATCAAATATAGTTTAGGACTATTACATCTATGTCTCGAGTGCCATTTAGAATCACAATGGTAGCATAAGCCCTTTTCTCTTCGTATTTTCATTTAGTTTGGACTGATTTTCTGAAATGGTACTACAACTTTGTTATATGGTTGGTGGGTTTCTGAAGGGGTTGGGTTGTGAGGTGGTTGGTATTTAAGTGTAGCAGGTTCAATATACTGAGAAAAGTTTGGTCGTGTGTTTGGCTTTTTATGGAGGGTTAATTTTTTCTTCTTGAATTCTGGCCAATCTATAAGCTGTGAGTAGGGTGTGGGGATTAAACATTTTAACCGTCAAACGGATATCGTCTTTTAAGCCACTGATAAAGCAACTCAGTTTGTCATTCTCATCCAAACGCCTTAGACTATTGGAAATAAGCTCAAAGGCAGACTTATATTCTTCTACCGTACCCACTTGTCTCAGCCTAGTGAGTTGTTCAATTGGATCATCATAACTACTAGGGCCAAAACGAATTAAGAGAGCCTGGACAAACTCATCCCAACCAGTCAATAAACCTAACTCATCAAGGCCTTGAAACCAAACTAAGGCCTTCCCAAGCATGTGAAACGATACCAATCTTAAACGATGGTGGGGCAAAGTATTATGAAAAGCAAAGAATTGTTTTACCCTATACAGCCAGCCATGTGGATCGTCCCCATCAAATGTTGGAAAATCAAGCCTCACAGATCTAGGCTGAATGTCTCCTAAATGAGGTATCATCTACTGTCCAGTACCATCACCATTGTTATTGTCATTGCCTGATGAGTTTGTGTTTGTTTTCTGCAGATCAGATGCTAAAGAGGAAAACTGCTGCATCATGGATTCCATCTGTCTCCGTACAGTTAGCAACTCAACACCCACTGTGGTGAACTGAGACTCTGTGTTCTTGATGTGCGCTTCAGTGGATTTCTTGAAGGAGTTGAACCCTTCATGAAGATCCTTCAACCTTGTGCCGTCCGCCATTTGTATGAAAAAGAGAGTAGGATCTAGGCTCTGTGATACCACTTGTAATAAACTACAGTAGATGTAGTAGAATAAGAGATAAATTGGATAGAAAGCAATGTAATATTACTATGGAATTCTTCACAAAAATGTAGCTACACTTTCTTCGAGGGAAAGCACCTCCACAGTTACGATGAACAGTAAAATATTCCAGATGATAGGTCAAGTCTCGTATAGTGACTTTATATACTGTAGCATGCAGATTACATAAAAGTCCCTAAGATAACTGGGCCAAAGGCCCTTACAATATTAATTAAACTAAGACAATAACGGTAACATAGTTTGGTCACAATAAGCCCAACATCCTTTGGCCTGTGTCGGCCCACTAAGTGCCTAACTTACTTGGCCCATTACCAAGCCCTTCCCGTTGATGGCCCACGACCGAAGATAACACTTAGTTTTTGTCTTCACTTAACTTCAGATCAATGTCTTCTGTCTTCCTCGTTGTGTTCTTCTTTCTCCAGCCGTCGCCACGTCACATTCCAAATTCCTATATAAAAATATAATAAACAATTTAACTTTTTCAAATCTCAAAAGAATCTTTCCAAATTTCCACACAAAAAATAATAAACAATTCATTTTTTCAAATCTTAAAATAATAATAATATTAAAAAATAATATTTATAAAATATCTTATTCTACTATTTACAAACCATCCCAACTCATCTCAACTCTCATTCCAATCCAAATAGCCCTTTGAAGTTGCATGTTTCTGTCATGTTTTATTTAACTCCCAAATCTAAACATGTCCTTTTTGCTCAAACCCTAGGCTACAAGTTCAAAACTAAAATAGCCTGTTTTTCAAAAGAGATTTGCTAAAAAATACACACTGAATTAGTTTGCCATCTATAATTAATTTGATACAGAAAATATATTTAAAAATCTTATTTTTAAGACACGCTGTAGACTAGAAGCTTTTCGCACCAACAATACTAAAAAACTTATGGGCGTTTTGATTTTTTTTAAAACTTATAATAGGTCCTTCTGGTGTGCTAACACACCGTCTTATGTGTAGCAAAACTCATAGTATTAGGGTTGTAATTTTCGCGCACTAATGTAAAAGAAGTTAAGACAATCATAAAATAAATAAATAAAATTCATATTGGTCTCATATTTTAAGACTTATATATTTTAGAACTATATAAATCTGAACAGTTACCTAATGTTTATTTATATTACTACTTTTATTTTGCTAAATTTTCAAAATATTTTATTATTTTCACCCATAAAATATAATTAAATAGAATAATTTTATATATAACCTTAAAGTGCGTAAATTCTCAAAATTCTTAATACTTAATTAGATATAATTAGATAGATTATCACTTTATACTTAATACTTTCAAAATTCTCAATTTACAACCTAAAAGACTTCTATATTTTTCAAATATTTAATACTTGATTAAGATTTGAAGTTAATATTATGTGACGTGGCAAATATTTCGTTCATCTCAAAGGTCAGGTCTTAATCGAGAGAAACAAAATGTGTATGAAACTTTTAATATTCTTGGTGTGAAGTAAAATATATGTAGTAGTAATTTATGGATGAAAAAGTAAAAATTTTCCCATATTGAAAAGCTGTAATCATGGGACAAAAGCGCATGGCACCACCAACTAGTATTTACATAGATAATAAAAGGAGATGGTGGAAGCGGACGGGTGTTGACTGTTGTAGCTTGGTTAATAAGCAGAGAGATTAGAGTTTATGGGGGAGCTCTACACTGCTAGCCTCCCCAGATAAGTCAGGGCTTTCGAAACTCAACAAGTCAAGATCCAGATTGCACGCCGCCAGTATTTATGCTGCATCTTCCAATGGCATTAGCAATTTAGCATAGCTCCCTAAATTAGCTTTTACTGCAACATTTTATAATGGAAATGCAACCATCAACCATCCTGGAACTGACCTATTCCATTGAGTTTCAGTGTTGTGATGCTCTACTTCAGAGGTATGTAAGCAAAACCTATCTTCTGCACAAAAAACCCCCTTAAGTGGGCAATAAAGCTATCAGAAGATCCTACTCCTGAATTTTTCATCTGTCAATTTTCCCTGAGACAATCTACATAGTTATGAAACAACCCGACAGCAACTCATCTTATTGGAACAGTTTCACACAGTTCAAGTTTGGATTGTATATGAAAGATAATATCACACAGCCATGCATACTACAATTCTGTCAATTAGTTCCATATCTTGACACTAGTTATGGCAGTTTTAGGATCAGCTCTCCTAAATTCCCTGCTCCGCATCGTGTCTATCAATCTTGCAAATCTAACCTAAGAACTCTTGTTGGAATCTCAATTAGTGGGTTTTCACCTAGAAAGGTCTATAAATTGTCCACGGGTTTCTAACTTCTTTGCTAAATTTAGTACTCTCTAAATGCTCCAAATTCCATAAAGCTTTCCAAATCTTACTTGATAACAAGCCTCTCCAGCAACCAATGTTTGTGGGCAAGTCCGATGAGGGCATGGGAAAAAGTCCTCCCAAGCAAGAGCAAAAACCTACAACTAAGAATAATATTTTGTGGGTCTAAGATTCTGAGTATTGGCTGTGGATATCTTGCCTGCTTCTGCCTACTAATTCAGCCGACCTTTTGTAGATTAAAAAAGACAAAGCTGTTGGATCATGAAGTATTAATCTTAATCCACCAAAAAAGTGCAAAAATTCTACATTTTCGACCAAGTAATAAACGGCCAAGTTTTCTTCGGATCCCAATTCCAATATGAAAACCATTCCTCATTTGCCCATGCTGCTCTTCAAAAGAAGTTGGAAATTATAGTGACAACAAACAAGACACACTCATCTATATTCGTCTGGCAAGCGGTACCCGGACATGACTATCTTATCAGCAGACATCTTGCCAGTCTTGGGCATGACATGCCAATGTAATGTCATATTAAAATCTTTACCACGGAGATTGCTTCCCTGTTGAAAGGAAAAGAAAAATATTAACCTTTTTTAAGCGAACAAACAGCTAGAGTAACTTTCATCGAAGTGAAAGGGAACGTGGCATGCCTGATCAATGAAACGGTACTTGTTTGAGGTATGAATCCAAAACTTTGCATGCTCTTTGGAAGGAATGATGCCATCCCAAAGCGAGATCTGCAAAATGATATTGCAAAAACCATTTAATTGATGTTCACAATATTTTTGTTGAGAAAAACCTGGAATATAAAAGGCTAGCAAAGGTGTCTGCCATACAATCTGTAATAGCACAGATATATGGGGAAAAAGGTTAAAGATGAACAAGTTCAAAGTAAAAATAATAATGCAGATGCCTAAGCTAACCTGATTTAAGGAATTCTTTGGGGTTTCATATTCAGCAGCTACAAACACGAAAACCTGCAGAGATAAAGTAAAACAAAAATCTAAACTCATCAGGCAAATACAGAAGAATAATTGGTTGGAAATTTAGTAAAGAGTAGATTATAACAGAGCATCCTATTTGTATAAAGCACTTTATTGTATTTCACTTTGGTGATGTTTGGCAACATCAAAATCAAAGATATTTCTCACTTCAAACTTCATCTCATTCCCAAACATACAAACACAAAAACCATCTTACTCAAATTTTCTAAAACACCAAAAAAAAAAAAGGGGGAAAAAACTATTCCTAAAATAAAACCAATCTTCAAAACATATTTAACGGGAAACCTAGAATGCTGATTAACTTAACAAAAAAGAGTATGAGCATCCATAGCAATTTAAAATATAAATAAATTTCTATACCATTAAATCAATCATTAGTAAACTCCATGAGACACCTAGAACAGTGGACACGACCCTCTTAATCAGAGACGCATATTCATTCTTCAGACAATAGCATCATTAGTCCATAGCATTTACCAAACATTTGTGTCAAAGAAACCACTTTTGTAGACAACCATAACTTAAAGCAACACATGAATAAGAATCATTGCCAAGGTGAAATGCAAGCATATGTCAAATGGTTAACCTGCTTTGTATTCCATGTAAACAACGACTGTAAGTCTGCTGATATATTCAATTGCATGCTGACCTGCACAGAGTGGAAGACAAATCACTTAAAACAGAATCAATAGCAGCTATCAAATGAATTACCAATTTGGAGGAAACACTATTAGAACTAGATGAGGACATATGCTTAATATATGATAAAAAAAAATCTAATAAAAATCTAAAAGGAAACTGCCTAAAAATAATTTTGCAGGATGCAGGCTTGTAGTTAAAGCAAATGGCAAAAACACAACAGCGAAATCTTTGTCCATTCCTATTAACCCTAATCAATCAAATTGTGTTTATGTGAGCAATTATCAGACTAACTACAAAGGAAAAGAAAAACTATAAAAAAAGCAAAAACAAGAAGCTTCAAACAGCTTACTTAAGGAACACGTTTCTTCATGATATTAAATCAATTAAAATAAGGTAGATAAAACGAAATCACCTAAAATAGGTTCTATCAGTGAAAAAAAAGAAAAGCCTGGACCTTGAGATACAAGTCAGAGGTTTTTTTTTTATATGAAAGACTTCCATTAAAATCAAGAGCTACCAACACCAAAGGCTACAAACACCAGCAGCTGAGAGTGACAAACAACAGCAACTAAGATTCTAAATTTGGTCTTTGGTATTTGTGAGAGGTTCTATTTTTTCCCACTTAAAAGCCTGAAGTAGTTACTTCTGGACCAGCTGAGATATCTTAAGCCTAATAAGCAGCAAAAGAACCTCATCTATTCTACCTTCAAAAAGCTTAACAGCCTTCTTCCTCTCTCGAGATAAATCCTAGCTCTCTAAATTTTATGGTTCTTCACTTCCAATCATACACCCCAGAATTCCATTGCATTGCCACCAGCCCTATCTATAGTTATAAAAACATCTGACGCCTAACGTTTAAATTAACCAAAAAACGAAGAGAAGTTACAATTGGGATCACGAATTCTCAAAACCCAAAGTCTATCATATTTCAAGGAAATTTGAAAGCTTTTTGTTCTCAAATTAACCACAAGTAAACGATGAACGAAGCCCAGAAAACCACTCAACATCTGCGGCATCTTTCACACGAATTTTCCATACATATATATTAAAAGGAAAAAAAAAAAAAAAAAACAATTACCTCGTCGTTACCCTTCGGTTGCTTTTGAAACCGGTTAATGTTCACCACCTACAAACCATAAGAACTAAATCAAGTACGTAAATCGTGGATCTACCAAAAAATTAATAATTAGAACTCAAGTTAAGAAAGAGAAAGTTTGAGCGAGTGAGGGAGAGGGCGGGACCTTGACATGGGCAGAGGGCGTGGGGCTGTTGAAATTGTCGGAGAGGGAGGCCATGGCACACATGAGGGCCAGAATGGTCATCGCGAAGGTTAGCAAGGCGTTGGCTCTGTACCCAAAAGAATGCATTTTGCTTGGTTAATAGAAATTTGGGGTCTTTCTGAGTTTCTGAATTTTATTTTGGCTTCTTCCCAACACCTCTTGTTTTGCCTACAGCACTGCTAATGCTTCAGCCGGCTATGAGGTCTGGTCTGGAACGGAGAGGGAGAGAGAGAGAGAGAACGTGGGTGCGACAGAACAGCAGCATTCGTAGAAAAGTTGGAGGGTTTTTAGCTTTTTGATCCATGTTTCTTTTGCCAGTTTAGTATTAGTGGTCGTCGTCTTGTAATTTGGCCTACGCTGTTCTGTTATTGGACAGCACACGTGGCAAGGGACCCACTTTATATACTAGTGTGGGCAATGATTTTGTTTCGAAATTTTAATTATTTTTTTAGGTTTAAATTAATATTCATAAATATTTTATCATTATTCTCAAAGTGAAATTAATTAGTAAAAATAATTAATAATTTCTCAATCTCACTGCATTTATATATTAAAAGTATTTCTCTTAAATGGTCTCGTATATTTTTGCAGATGAAATAAGTTAAAATAAAAGTTAAAAAATAAATAAAATATTATTAAAATATATTTTTTTAATATTATTTTTGTTTTAAGATTTGAAAAAATTGAATTGTTTATTTTATTTTGTGTGAAAATTTAAAAAAATTGTAATAATTAGATAGATGAGTTCAGAAGTTTTATGAAAACAAACGAGATGTCAAATTTTGTCCTTAGTTCTAAATATGATAAGTATTAACAAGATAAATCTTTAAATTACATAATAAATAAACTAAATTGCAAAATCCTTATGTTCAATGTTATGATTTAGAAAATCCACAATTTAGGTTATGCTAAGATTCCTTATTTTGCTCATTATTTGTTAAAAAAAATAACAATATAGATAGATCGGTATTTTCCTAGCAAGCGAGCAAGCAAACAAGAAAAAGAAAAACCAAAGAGAAAGATTGGACCAAAAGATTAGATAGATTTAACCATCAAATAAAACAGCTAATGAATACATCATGTGTACTTGGAGGGTCCTTGACTCCTTTCTTTCATATCCATGGAACTTGGTGCCTGTACAGGGAGTGTTAAAGAAAGGCGGTTTATTGAGGTGATCATTTTTTTTTTCTTATTATATCTTTAGTTTTTTTATCCATGTTTGAAACTGGTGTAAATAAGGTCTTTTCTACTCTCTAAATAAAGGGGAACTCTCATGTCAACTTTTTATAAGAGCACCCTAGTTCATTGTATTAGGTAAAGTTTGGCAAAGCTTTACTTTTATAAATTTACTTTTTCAATGACACCAAATAATAAATTCTCTAAATATATCACTATTCTATTAAAATATAGATTTTAACATTTTCATTTATCTTAATTCTAATTATAATTTGAATATTTATTCGTTATTAAAAAAGTATACATTAAATTTTTAACATTGATATTAGATTTTAAAAGAAAAAATTGGCATTAACTAATAATAATACTGCAAAATTAGAACTTAAAGTACTCCTGCAAGATGATGCCACGTCATTGAAATGATGACTGATGGAGACTAGCCGCCTTCTGTGGTTGAGTTTGAAATTTGGACGCTTCGTATTTTTGAGATGAAGAATAATTTTCTGGAATTGTGAACTCGTACAAAACGAATAGCACGCGGGAGAGGCAATTTTTTATGCCAAAATAATATTTGGCCAGCACTTTGATTCAACAGATTTGGCTAGTGAAAATGATCAAAGTTAAAAGTATTGTAACTTTTATGAGTCTACTACAGTGAGTTTTTATGCAATCTAGTTAAATTTTGGCCAAAATATAATTTTGTTGAGTCTACTACTAGTGCTCTAAATACCACTTTTTAACTTTTAACTGATCATTCAAAACTTGAACTCCACATTGGATTAGTCATCTCTCTATAATAATAAAATATTATTATTTATTATTTGCTTTTTTAATACATTTCTTAATACTATTTTATTTTCATTTTCATAATCTCCAACAAGATGATTTTCTTGTTCTCGTAAAAGTAGTAAAAGATCATTTTATGAAAAGAGTTTTTAATACTCTTTCATAATGTGCATAAAAGATGATAATGAGTAAAATATCATTTTTTTAATGCTTTTTTATTTTTATTTTTATAATTTAATACTCTTTTATAAATTATAAATGTCATTTTCATTTTCTTTGATTTCCCATGAAGTAGGAAACTGATAAAAGATTATCGAGATCCTAAGTTTAATGCATTATGCTTTTCCAGGAAACCTGCGTAGGTTGTGGGAAAGGAAAAAAAAATTAAGTGAAAAAACAATAAAATATTAAATGACTAAGCTACTGTAGTTCATCATATATGTTGAACCACTGTAGCTAGCAGTAACGTACTCATGAGATTTGAGCATATTTTATATATTCACTGATCCATAGTTCATATTACACAGACCATCAAAGCTAATCACCAAGACAAACCACTTTTATTTTGTTCACATTATATATATAAGCACCACACAAAACACAATGAGACCAAGTATACATACATATATATATGATCAACATAGCCACCCTATCTCCCAATTCTCAATGATCTAAGATTCTAAGGACTCGTAGTAGTGAAGTTGAAGGTGGCACAATTGGTACGGAGAAATAGCAGCGAAGAGCTAAAACCAAGCCTTGATCTGGCCAGATCAAACTGCAGAAGATTATCCTCCAAATGGTATGCACCTATGACAATAGAAGCTCTTGGGTGAGACCCTCCATCCACAAAGCCTAAACATGTCACCCCTTTGCTTGCCCGTACCATCAAGTTTGCACCAAAAATCCTCCACACAACATCTTGCGAGTGCAACTCAAGGTCGATGTTGGGAACAGCAGGTCCAAGTCGTGAGCTTGGAATATTGTTCGAGTCATAACAAACCTCAAATGGTGCCACGGGTTTTACTTGAGGTATCCCAGAGAGCTCCTTGGCGAAAAACTGAGTGATGGTTTTGAAAATCGAGTGCTCGAGAACTCATGTGTAAGGAGTTGTGGTGCATATCATTGTTCCTCCTAAACCATATTTGTTGATTGAGAAGAGAGATTTGCTTAGAGGAACAAGCTTGTTATTGATTTTTATTGAGCTCACTTCTATGAGCATTAGCATTGGTTTGGCCAAATGTATTTTTACAATTTAGCTAATATTACACTTTTTAACATTTGGCTATTCTATTTAAATTTAATCTCCACATTGGATTAGCCATTCACTCTCTATATAATAATAAAATATTATTAAATTAATAAATTTTTTATTTAATTTATTTGAATCACATTTTATAATTCTACCAATTTAATATTAATAATAATTATATTCTAATTAAATTAATATTAAAAAAACCATTTTTTCAAAAGTTATTTAATGCTAATAACAAAAAATATTTGATTAAACTTATCTAAATTTCTATCTAAATTTCTTAATTACAAACTAAATAGTATTTTTATTGAAGTGAGAAACTAATATTTTAATATTTGCTTGGAGTGAGAAATTAATATTTTAATATTTGGTGAATCAATAGTGGTTCTCCATCTTTGGTCAACCACTGTAACAGAAGTCTATCTTATTTTAGATTTGGCCAACCCAATGCGAGGTGTTTTTGACATCAATTATCTAAATTTTAACTAACTTTCTCATTTGGCCAAGCCAATGTAGATGCTCTATGTAGTACTCTCCTTCTCAGCTTATGGTTAATGGGGTAAAGCTTAATGGATGTGAAACATCGATACCCGTAAGCATATAGTATGGCCCATCTCCGAAGAAAATGACTCCCTTATTTTGTGAGGAAGATGCACCCCAGCCATTGGCCCCGGGTTAGACCCTCGAGTTGACTGAATTGAGAGGACATCTTGAGCAAGTTCACCCATGACACTCTGATGTGTCACCGGATTCACCACTAGGAGCCCGCAGGTGTTGTTATGGCACCCGCCGGGTCTAGCCGTGGAGGCCGGACAAGTGTAGCAATAGTGGCTATCGGCTCTAGAGCAATGGGTGGAGTGACAATAAGGAGCATTGTAGGTTGAAAGTATTGTTGCTTGCAATTCACCCACAAGAACTGCCCGTTTAAGTCTACGACAAAGGGAACCTAGGGGAGAGTGCTGTGGATATTAGCCACATGAAGACCTGTGGGAGTATCTTTTTGCACTGGTAAAACGAGCTTGTTTGGCTTGAAAATGGTTCTTGTTCGGGTTGGGGATTGTGATGAAAGAACAAGGGAAGAGAATGAAAGAAAGATGAGAAGATAATGCAGCAGAGAAGCCATTGATGGACTGTGAAAGCTTACTATAAATGAAGGTTGAAGAGGATGTTGTGCATTTATAAGGGTATGCTTCTAGGCTATAGAACTGAAGGAATAAGGACATTTTGAGTGTTGGCATTGTTCAGAACAGAGTTTGGACCTGTTTTGCATGAGATGGGCTCTGGTTATGCTTTATTTTGTGGGCTCAGATGAGCACCAACTTGGGTAAAGGAACAAAGAGTTGGGGAGTGTGAGAGGCACTTGGCAATGGCATACATAAGATCGCTTCAACAGCCATGCAGAATACGTTGGATGAGCTCACAATTTTGGGTCGGTCCACACATTGCAATGCACACCGCTATTCAGCTCATTGTTCATCATTTTTACCTAGTTTGCTTGTCGTTTTGGATTAAACCAAACTCTAAAGCGATTACTACTTCATTATTCTTGTCTGAAACTAAAGCATTCTACCAACACTTTACTAAAGAAAATAATGTAAATAACCATGTCGGTTATATCCTGGATTATGTTCATCTATGATCTATCTTTTTTTTTCTTTTTTTCCTTTTTTTTTATAGAAATATTCAAATGATGAATTCCTTGATCAAAACGAAAATTTAAAAAACATAACAAAAAAGAAGAAGAAGCGTTTGGTGGAAGTCAAAAGTTAAAAGTCACAAAATAGAACATGGGGATTGAGGCCAAACGTTTCTATCTGAAACCAACATGTAAACTTATTTGAACACATCTTTTAAGAAAGCTGCTAGCCTGCACCCATAAAAGTATGATTCGAATTTCACTTTTTCTTTCTTCACCTCTCTACCTTTTGCTAGGAGTCTTCCTATGAAATGCACCAATGACCATTTCAATCATCCCCATTTTCTTCTCTTTTCTGCATACACTACAAACATCCTAATAACTCATCCTTTTTTTCCTCCCTTTTTGGGTTGGAAGGAAAGAATAATGTCACGTCTCTAAACAGATGAACAGAAGTTTGATGGATCAAATACTTATGGAGCAAAATTTAATACCACTTCAAGCAACATAAGCAATGATGCTTGCACTTTTGTAGCATCACCACCACAAATGCACAAACCCATGAAAACAAACCAAAATAGAATTTACTGCCCCCCCAAATTTACATAATACTACAACTACCAGTATTCTCATCGCTGAACATGTGAGTAAAAGGATCGGCCACCGGATAAGGCATCGGCTGCTGCTGCGGCGGCATGTAATTCATGGCCGGATGAGACCGAGCAAACATCATTGGTTGGTACATATCATTCCCATTTGCCCTTTGTTGATTCATCATCATCGCCATGTATTGTTGGTTGTACGGATTGCCTGGCCCCATTCCTTGATAATATCCACCGTTCATTGCTGCTGGTGCAGGTAGACCTTGCACTGCCGGAATATTTCCAAACTGGCCCATTGGATAGTTACCCATCTGGCCCATTTGTGCTCCTTGGCCCATCTGGCCCATTGGATAGGGGCCCATTGGGCCCATTTTTCCTACTTGGCCCATTTGGCCGACTGGGCCCATTGGGTAGTCACTAGTATAGCCCATTTGTCCTCTCTGGCCCATCTGAGCAACATTCCCACCCCCGGCCCTACCTCCACCCCCACCACCACCACCGCCACCTCCACCTTTGCTTCCCTTGCCATGATTAGTAGAAACAACATCAATATCGTGGAACCCATTTTTCTTTTTGTTGACTTCGTGGACCCCATCATTCTTGGCTCCACCTTTCTTACTCCCAGCCCCATTATTGTTTCCACCACCACCCTTACTGCCATTATTACTGGTACTCTTACCGCTGCCACCCTCTCGTTTGCTACCACTTCTACCAAACCCTAGCAACCCACCTAAAAATCCACCGCCACTTTTGCTCCCTTTTTTATCTCCACCACCTTGGTTTTGCTTCCCTCCTTTCTTATTCCCACCACCATCACTGCCTTTCTTTCCTCCATTACCTTTCTTACCGTCTTGAAATCCATCCTTACTACCCTTCATCATTACAGGAATATCAATAACACCACCTTTCTTGGCATTCCCACCCCCACCACCCCTTTTCTCATTCATGGGAGGACCATTCATCATAGCATTAGGCCCAAACGGTCCATGGCCTTTGCCCATCATAGGCATCATCTTGTTGGGTACTTGATGTCCATGAGGCCCATGACCAAACTCATAATCATCACCTTCATCGAAGTCTTCATCAAATTCATCATCATAATCATCAAATTCATCAAATTCATCATCAGTTAAATCAAATTCATCCTCAGGCACGTTGAACTTGACAGATTTCTGGTCTTTAAAGGGCACCTTCAGATCTTTAGCCCCTTTCATTTGGTGCTGTGGTTGTTGCCCTCCCTTTTTGTCCTTCCCACCTTTTTGAGATTTGTTGTCTTTGCCCCCTTTGCCGTTCTCGATTTGCATGTTTCTGAACTGATTATTGAGAAGGTTTTGGTTCAAGTTTGAACTTTTTTGATGTCCCCAGAGCTCTGCATGTTTTCCCGACTTCTCTAGCTTATGTAAGAGTCTGGCTGGATCAAAATTTCCTGAAACGCTCACCTTACCTTGGTCGGCATCTATGTGTACAGCATAAACTCCTAGCCAAAAGCAAAGGGGAAAAAATGAATTTTTATATACAACTAAATCATAAAAATGTAGATTTAAAAATCACAGACAAAATGAACATTACTAAGAAACTCGAAGATACTACTTCTGTAAGAGAAGGGGTCAGATAATAACCTTCAATTTTCTGCACTAATTTCTTCACTTTCTGCTTACATCCATCACAGTGTATATTCACTTTGAAGATATAAGTCTGCAAAGTAAAGCACAACCTCAAACAGCTTAAAAAAAGTAGCAAAATCTAGAGTTTAAAGAAGGAAAAGAAGCAAACAAAACTTATGAGTTGAGAAGCAGAAGAGCAAATGAAGGTCCCAAATTGCTTCATTTCAAAATATGAGACATGAAAGCAGTTAAAAGGCGTGTACCTGACTCCTCAACGTATCTTGTTTACTCATCCTTTCAGAGAGAGGGATAGAGGAAATGGATCTGAACCAGCGAGCTGAGCCTAGAAGAGAATAAGAGCTTTGAGAGAGAGAGAGAGAGAGAGAGAGAGAGTTCAAAGGCGGTTGGTGAGCATTAAAGATGTTATCTTTAAGCTTTGTCCCTGTATTTCCGGCTTCTGTGCTATATTTTGAACTTAATTTTAACACACAGAAAAGGCGGTTGCTCGAGCTACAAGAAATATCTTGTGTATATATAAACAATTGGGACACTGAACACGGTTTGGCTGGACATGCTTTTTGGCTTTAGGCTAAAAGTGTCAGGCAACCTAACTTAAGCAATAACGAAAGAATTAATTTACATAATAATTCACTGTCTAAAGAGAAATCCAACGGCTACACTTGTCCTCCTACTTCAACATTTACAAATCTTGTTCAAAATCCAAGCTTTTCAACTTCCAAGCTGCACTTAACTCTAAAAAGAGAGAAGGGTCCTACTGTTTAGTCCCTAAAAGTTTATAAATATTATACCAAAGATCAGAGTGGAAGCAAACTCGCACCATCAATGGTGTTTAAGACAGAGGAAGGGTCACTTTGTTTCTAGCTAATTATGGAACAAACTCGAAAAGATTAAAAAAAAAAAAAAAAAAACCTCTGATCTCTCTTTTTAGAGATCAAAATATAGGTCACCCTGAAGTTGTATGAGATTTGATTTTTTACATTATTTGTAGTTTTAAAACTTTAAACAGAACCTTGACTCTCTTTTTACAGTCCGAAATGCCATGGTTGCATGATTAACATTGCTGCAATGATTGTACCCAACTCGATTAGTGTGTGTGATCATCTGACATAAGATTGCTTTGTATTTTTAATATTATGAAAAGATCTGTTATCAATCTTCTTTTCATTTCTCAATCAAATATATATACTCCTTTTAGATCAAAGCCACTTGTACTGTGAAACACCTTTTTCCCATGGAAGCAAATTTGACTAATATTTGGAGATTATCGAGACTTGTGATATTGGAAAACAAGGTTCTATGAGATATGATTTCGAGGAGATGCACCTGTGGGAATTGGGACGATTCAAATGCATTATCTAATCAAAGCAACCAATTTTTCCAAGCAAATATTGGAAGCTCTCACAAATGAAGCCATGTAATTTACATTTCTCATCATTTCTTGCTTTCTTCTTTTTTTTTTTTTTTAATGAGGAGTGCTAAAACCATAAAGGAATTACATAAAAATAATCTCACAAACTGACGTGGCTTCATGTGATGCGTCATATATATTTTAAAATAAAAATAATTTTACAATCTTATAAATTATATCAAGTCACATCAATTTATGATATTACTTTTATGTAATCACTTTGTAGTTAAAGTATTTCTCTTTTTTTATACTGTAAATTCTCTTAGGATGAAGTAAATGTCAAGAAAGGTCAATAATTTTGATCAGAGGAGAACTATGATTACTAAAAATGCTTTTTACCATATTGCTTTAGCGATGATTATTAGACGTAATTTATGCTCGAGTGATACTTTTTTGCATTACCCTTCACCAATTATTTACTTTTCTTTGCGGAGAGGGGAGAGTTAACAACCCAGCTAGCAAAAAAAAGGTAGAAGGGTCACCAAGAAGACATCAATAACCTTTACAGCAGAGCCTCAAGAAATATCAAGGGAGGCAAAACTGTCATTCAGAACTATATTTTTATCAATGTACAGAAGGGGGGAGCCAAAGCATCTTACAACTGGTCCAACTGGATGCGCAGGAAAAAATAAATTAATTAATTAAATTAAAAAGAAAATATATTTGCAACCGTGTGTAACTGTCGCACAATCACTTTAAAAAAATAATAAAATATAAAATTCATATAAAAAAAATTAATTTTTTAATAATAGACCTTACTATTTTTTAAAATAATTACATAATATTTACGTACTTTACGATTATATATATAATTACTCTAAATTAAAACACACCAGTCCAAACTACAGGATTCAAAGAAACGCCAGATCAATAAAAAAAAGTTTTGAACCCTTCTTTTGCAACCAAATTATTGTTTGTCATCCTAAAAAGCCTACCCCATGCAGAAAATGCAGTCCTTAAATCCCTCTTTTCCATTATCTCTTCCCTTTGCAAATGTCCTTTGCCTGTAAAAGGATGTTTGAACGGTGACAGATAGCAGAAGCCCTACAATTAATACCTCCTCCCCTTCGTAATGTATGTGCTTTTTTGTAGTGCATGGGGACCTGGGGTAGCTCACAAATCTGCTTTTGTGGACTAAATCAACTTCTTTTTCTTTCTTTCAACTTGTGCGAGTTATGATAATATCGTTTGATTATACTTTTTCCTCTTAAATATGGTTCAATCATGTCTCGAAGATTGGAATCCTCAAAGGCAGTGATCTATAATGGCGTGGTTTTTTGTTTGCTTTCTGATCTGATCCTTCGTTGGAGAAAGGCCACCATTAAAACATGACCTGTTGAATTCACACCAAGTGATCGCTTCAAGTCTCTGCACTAGAAGATCTCAGCTTAAAGCTAACCTTTGGTTTGGCTCATATTAATCATGCATGCATGCTTGACTTGGTACAGCTATCATTTTATTGTAGTCTCGGGTAATTTAGAAAATGATGAAACAGATATCGAATAATGTTATATACAAGTCTCAAATAAACAAATCTTGCATAGACATTTTGTAAAAAATTGAATCCCACTAAAAGAACGGGTTTTTTTACACATTTTTAATATGAAGTCTACTTTTTTACAAAAATTTATTTAAAACTTATCTATTTAAGACTTGTACAAACTATTTCTCACATGTATAAAGTTGAAGCAGATGTACATGAAAATTAAAATTGTGGAATAAAAGAGAGAACAAGTTTTATATTGTTCTCTTCCTGTAATATAATGCAAGTGTGTAGCAATACAGGTGTAGTACAGCAGTATAGCTACTGCAGTACGGTCTAGAACGATAATATAAAGCTAGGTAGGGGAGAGGGCTTAAGACAGATGAGGCATAAGTTTATAAAACCAAGGCGCACCTTAGCATGTGCTTCTGAAAATCAAATATTTTAATTTTAATCTGGGTCAAAACACGCTGTTTCATGTGTATGGAAATTATTTTTTATATTTTTTATAAAAATTTTAAAAATTATAATAATAAAATAAAATAGAATAGAATAGAATACTTTCCAAATCCTAACAGCACATTCGTAAAAAAAAAAAAAAAAAAAAAAAAAAAAAAAAAAAAAANAGTTTGGATTAATATCCATGAAAAAAAATCATCTCCTAACTTCTAATGTTTTTATTTTAAACTTTCACCACCGTTTAGACGTTGAATTGAGTTTTTTATGAATTGTAATAAGTTGAGATGGTAGAATGAGTTTTATGAGATCTACCTAAAATGAGTTTAAATGTATTTATAAAAAAATAAAAAATATTGTAGATCCTGCATGTAAAAAGGTGTTGAATTGAAAAAAAAAATTATAGATTTATGTATAAAAAGATTTTAAATTAAGATAAATTTAATAATTTGATAGTTATGATTGAACGTTACATTAAGCTTAAAATTGTCTTGTTTGTCTTCATGATCAAAATCTAAAATTTTGAAAACCTTCCATCTTATCATTATAACTTTCTCAAATTTTCATATAAAATAAAATAAACAATTTAATTTTTTTAAATTTTAAAATAAATATAATATTAAAAAATATATTTTAATAATATTTTATTTTATTTTTTAATTTTAATTTAATTTCTCATCTCATTCTATGAGATATTAATGTGGAAATTGAATGGTAACATGATCTGGGGATCATAGCCTGCAGCCCTCTGACTGCCAGTTGATGAGCCATATGCCAGCCCACGTGATCATTCAAAATATCGACGAATAATGCATTCGGTACATTTTTGTCACATATGTGCACGCCCAGTTTCACTTGTATCTTCCTATGTCCACTACGTAGTGATAATCCAAACAAGTTCCAACTTCCCGAGAGATGCAGAGAAAAATAAACTCATAATTTCTTTAATCAAATAGATGAATGCAATTAAAAGCGATTACATATTTGGTGAGTTAATACTACACATTAAAAAAATAGAACTATGTTTGGTCAAAACTATCAAAAGTGGGGTAAAATAGAGTCGGACTATTCTTTCGCCCAGAGTATCTAGAGTAGTCTGCTCAATCTGACCCCATAAGTCAAATTCAACATTTTATTTTTTTTAATTTTTAATTTTAAAAAAATATAAAAAAAATATTAATATACTAATAATTATTTTCTTAACTATTTATTTAAAAATATTTTAAAATATATATATATATATATATAAAGTGTCAAAATAAAAAATGAGTGGACAATGTAAAAAACAAATATCAATCTTCCTTTATGTTTGGTCAGAATCAATGGTCTCATAGCACATGAGTAATCTTAATGAGATCAGTTGGGTCCCCAAAGAAGGTCATGTAGTCCTCTGATTAGGTACACTCCCTAGCCACTGACAGTCAGAACCTCAGAACACACAGGCCCCTTTAATTGGATAGGATGGGGTTGGTGGTGACAGCCAGGTTGAATTATTGACCACCTTGGCTTGTTGCATGGCACAGTTGTTTTGAAATGAGAACACATTAGCTCTTTTTAAATTATAATATTATTTAGAGATCAAGAAATCCAGATTACTGATAAAAAGAACTGAACCATTTTGCATCATGCGTTCCATACCATGCATGCATGCAGCCTGGAGCGGAGAACAACATTCTTGCAAACAGTGAAAGTGAACCATAACAAAAGACTACGTGACAAAATGAAAATCTGAGGTTAAGATCACTGTTTATCTTTAGAGAACGAACCCAGAAGAAATATTGAAATCGATCAAATCGTCAGCAGTAAGTAAGGTCAGTGATTCTCTTGCACTTTTAGACACTGTTCGAGACTCGAGACCACACTTTTGTTCCCTCTTCTTACAGCACTCATAATCTTTCTTCCAACACTTTCGCGCATTCCAACCACTTTAACCGGCCTGTGTTTGC
>QEOT01008063.1:5112-20656 GCA_003123785.1 Pterocarya stenoptera
GCACCTAAATACAAACTAGAGCAAGAAATAAAGCCAATCACGAAAATTTCCATCCCTAAAAGAGCCTTAGCCCAAAAACATAGAGTGCTAAAGAAAAACTCCCAACGTTCTCCCATCGAGCATTCTCTATCTTTAAAGCACCTCCCATTCCTCTCCAACCATAAGCACCATATCAAGCACAAAGGGTTCATCTTCCACACAGCTACACTACATTGACTACCCACAAAACCTTGCCAACATGCAAAAAGGTCCACCACTTGCTTAGGCATCACCCAAGCAATACCCATCCTATCAAAGATCTCTTTCCACAAAAAAAAGATCTCATTCCACAAAAAAAAGATCTCATTCCACAAAGTCTTAAGGTAGGTTTGGGGAGTGAAATGAGAATTTTTTGTTTCAGATGAAAGTTTAAAATATTAATTTAAAATACTATTATTTTTTTGGGATTTGAAAAAGTTGAATTGTTTATTATATTTTGTATGAGAATTTGAAAAAGTAGTAATTATGAGATGAGATGGAGATGGAGATGAGAAATCTCATCTTGTCTTTGCCCCCAAACCTGCCTTAGCCACCTCACAATGAAGAAAAGATGGTTAACAGATTCACCATCTTCTTCATTTGCATTGAGAAGCATATCCCCATGAAACAACATCTCCCCATGAATGTTTCTTGATGATGCTCGCTGCTTAAATTGACCTCATACAATTTATATATATATCAAAAACATTTCAGCACATCTATGAAGACCCCCTTTTGTATCTCTACTAATAACAGATAATTCAGGCATATGGAGAGTGATAATCAACATTATATCATCACCAATGAAATTGTTTAGACAAGATATGTCAGAAATGAGATGAAGAAGAGTTGCATAGAATTGTTCTCTCACTAACCTTTGGCGCACCAATCCCATCCTGCCTAACCTCTATTACATTGCCAAGAGCATCAATTCTTTTCTTGACTATATCATGTCTCTGCAAGTAAAACAATACGTCAGCATTGTAAGTCAACAAGAGTTCGCAAATATCAAATTCAGGAAAACTCATCAGATGCAACAAGAATGCAATGATGTAAGTATTTAGACTTTCAAACGCAGGGCATGGCTCCACTATGAAACAATCAGTATTATTAACCCTGAAAATTAAGCAAAAATAAGTCACTGCTTGCAGTACATACTATATCAAGGTGTTGCTCTCCACTGATATCCATGGCATCAAGACTTAGCAATGAACATGGAACAGCTGGAAAGGTGACATCAAACTGCAATTTCATATATAAACAGGGCACAAATAAATAAAACATTGATAGTAATGGCTAAATTATTATAAAAAACAAAACAAAATAGCCACACTTGAAAAACCATCCTAAGAGGAGCAAAATTTGTGAAAATCATGAAGGTTGATATGAGAAACTACCGCAGCTGAAAATTTCCAAAATTCTTCTGAAAATAAATCTTTGATAGAACACACAAAAAAGAAGTGATTCACAGAAATAACAACCATTAGATCCTGCAAAGACTCAAATACTACACAGGAATATCATGTTTCATGCTAGAATTTAAAATTATTATTAGATGATAAAAAACAGATAATATTTTTAGCCCCAAAGGAAGTTATTTTACATTGATATGTAGGGTTCCCCCTCTTGAAGTATCAACCACAAGCTTTGTCTCAGAAACGGTATGGAGGAATAATCCTGCAAGCATAATCAACTGACTGATTATAGACACCAACCTTAACAATAAAAGCAGACACAATGACTAATATTTGGGGAGCACAGGTAAAGGCAAAAGAGATGGAGTATCTCCCAGTAGAAAATAAGCATCTGAAGAATCACCAAAATATTGGAGTAGGACTGGGTCAATTTCAATACAAATTGCAAATAGAAGAAGAAGAATAATGAAAATCTACTACATGGCCTTTCACCATCTGCATCACCACATTACTGATCAAATCATATGACGCACTTTTTGTCTAAAAATGAAACGACATTAGAATCCAGTGGATAGTTTTTACTTTTTGACATACCCATCTTTGCAATTGCTATCATTCTGAAACTATCAACATATACATCCAGCCATCATGGACGTTGAAATAAGGTCTAGAATGTGTAACATCATGGCACAATTCACGTGATTTTAGTCCAATTAGTTATCATAATCCATAATCCTGATTCCATCCCATGACAACCCCTGATCTGTATCGCCATTCTTACAAGGCCGCCTGTACAGGCGTGTACAAACCAAGTATTGAATTCACATCCGAGTATGGAGCTCGTATTTAATAATTAGCGAAAAAACATGAGAAAGTCAGTTGTTGAACTTCAAATGTGAGAATCGAGTTCCAAGAACAGAATTAGAGGAAGAAATTGAAAGATTGATATACATGGTTGGCCCCCAAGCAAAACTGAGTTTCCAGGACCCAAAGCAAAACTGAGTTTCTTCTAAAATTCTAACAGACTTTCTAAGACCCAAGACCTGAAAACTACGATTCTAGGACTGTAGATAAATTAAAAATTTTAACTTTCAAATTTTATCAGCAACCAAACAAAGCTTACAGGAAGCGAAATATAAAAATACGGAGTATGAAAACCGAAGAAAAAAGGAACAGAGAGAGAGAGAGAGAGAGAGGCGCATACTGAGCTCAGAGAAGAAGAGAAAGAACATGAGAACGAAGGAGACGAGGGTTATAAGGCCACCGGAAAAGGTACGGCTATAGAAATCCTCATTAACTTTAGGGTACGCGTCCAGTTTCCGGAGCTTGTGAAGGACCTTATCCATGAGCACCGGATCCACACCACACGCCCTCAAGCACCAAACTTCCAACCCACCCCTTCTTTTGACACAAGTAATTATCACCCACGAAAAAAAAAAGTCGCTCAATTTCTCTCCCTGTAATCTAAATCTAAGCGAGAAGGTTACCGTCTCAGAGGATGAGCGGCGCTTCCAAGAAGAGAAAATGACAACGCCGAGTGATGCGACGCTTTGCCGAATTTGTGATTTGGTGTGAGCTGTTGTTCCGAATGCAAAGGAAGTTTGTCGTGTGTCTGTATTTTGGTTAGTTGACACCACCAAAACAACCCAGGAGAGCAACGTTGATTCCACAGACGCTGCATTTACGAGGACTGTCAATTGGGTCAACCTTGGCGTCTCGTCTCTTCTTACTACACGGGATTAAAGTCTCGTTTAGTTAAACAGATGTGTTGTTTTATTAAAAATTAAATATAAATTTTTAATATTATTTTTATTTTAAAATATAAAAAATTTAATTATTTATTATATTTTATCTTAAAATTTAAATTTTTTTTAATAATTAAATAAAATAAAATGAGATAATTTAATTTTGTTAATCAAAACAGCCATAAAATTTTTAGAATTAAGATTTTTATCTATATAAATTTATTAAGATTTTTATCTATATAAATTAAAATACACAAATTAAATCTCATTATATTTATTTAATATTTAATATAATATAAATAATTACTTTATATTAATAAGACTTGGACAAGACTCTCCGGTTGATTCTTCAAATTAGAGAGTTTTTTATTCCTGAATTAAATCATATGGAAACAATTTCAAACGAAAAAGATAAATATGGTTTTTTTAAAGGAAAATAATATCTCCTCTTGTTTTTCTTCCAAGTTTTTAGATATTATTATATTTCTAACCTGTATATTATAGCTACCATATTTAATTGAATTATTAAAATATTAATATTGAATGAACAAACAAAAGGAGTAAAATGTGATCTCAAAATTCTAGAAAATTCATTTATATTCTCAAGATTTACGTATAAAACTGGAAGGCATTTAATTTAATTTACATTTTTAAAATATATTTTTTTATTTTAATGTCTTGGAAACTCGGTTCAGTTGATAGTACCTTTACATTAGATAAACTCATCTTCGTCATCTCTGAAAAAAACAAATTTTCACCCTTTTTTTCCCACTTTCTATACACTTAAAACACTGTTTTCAATATCCTGCCCTGCATGCAATGGAAAATTAGCTCGTTTGGAGGACCATGTGAGCTCTCCATGTGCTGAACTATATTTGATGCATTGGAAGACTCAGCATCTAGATTGGTTTGATTTGGCCAAATGAGAAAATTAGCTAAAATTTAGATAATTGATGTAAAAAATACTCCATATTGAATTGGCCAAATCTAAAATAAGATGGACTTTTGTTACAGTAGTTGGCTAAAGATGGAGAACCACTATTGATTCACTAAATATTAAAATACTAATTTCTCACTCCAAGTAAACGTTAAAATATTAGTTTCTCACTCTAATAAAAATACTATTTGGTTTGTAATTAAGAAATTTAGATAAAATTTTATATGAGTTTAATCAAATATTTTTGTTATTCACATTAAATGTATTTTAAAAATATGATTTTTTTAATATTAATTTAATTAGAATATAATTATTATTAATATTAAATTGGTATAATTATAAAATGTGATATAAATAAATTAAATAAATAAATTATTAATTTAAAAATATTTTATTATTATATAAAGACTAAATGGCTAATCCAATGTAAGAATTGAAATTATATGAAATAAGCAAATGTAAAAAAGTATGATATTGACTAAATTTTGAATACGCATTTGGCCAAATTGGACAAACTGAAATTTTGTCCAGATTTGGTACCCGACAGAGCTGTGTGGCCATTGAAGAGCTGGACAAACTGAAATTTTATCCAAAGGACTAGACTACATTCCAGGTGCATACAGGTTATCTGTGTCTGCATATAACACAAGTTATACAGTCCTATGTTTTGGTTATGTTGATGAATTCCTGAAGAAGAAAAAGGCAGTTAATCTCCATAGCAGTGCTCCAGATCATCATGTTTACTGCAATAGTGAAAAGAACCAACATTTCCCAGATATCTATCTTTTCTTCTTCTTTCTCTTTGCTTCTGGTTCTTGGACTGCTGTAAATGCACATTGATCTATCAAGTAATTATACAATATGTCAAGATACCAAGTACTGAATGTTTATATGGTAGAAATATGTCAAATCACTTTCCTAACAAGAACTGCATATAATTAATATCCTTTGCAAGGGAAATGTGAGCAAGAACAGGGAAACCTAAAAAGCAAAAGCTAAGATGATTTTGAATTGCAGGTTTTATGTCAAATACACAAGATGCCTTTATTTTAATCAGACTTTAGTCGACAACCACATTACAATGAATTGTTTTGTAAGCCACCATAGAATAAATTCCTCCGCCACCCCCCCCCCCGGGCGGCCGGTGGCAACATTCAGAAGTTGGAATGTAACAAATTTTTCCCAACACAGAGAGAACAGAATTTCAAAAATATTTGTCATTTGAAATCATAGAAAACTACCTGCTCTTTGTGCATTAAGTTATCCCTACTCTCAGTGTACATATCAGGTTTTTTATTATGTGAAGTCTGAGATTTCGTTTGATCACTTGTGGAAACACTTTTCCTGTTGGAATCATTGATTGGAAGACCTGCACTTTTAGGCTGAGAAACTTCATCACATTCTGAAATTTTCAATGCACTTGCCGTGAGACCTACAAGCTTGTTGCCAGACCTCAATGCATCTTTGGATACTTCAGTAGCATGTGAAGATGAGAACCAGCATAACTCGTCTTCATTACTAAGAGAGCTGAGTCCAAAACTTGAATCACAACTTCTGGAAGATCAAAAGGAACACATATGCTTACTAAATCATCAATTACAAAGAGAACTGGAATTAGTATATACAAAGGGATAACATTAAGAAAATATCAACAATAACAGGAAGAATTTTGAAGACCACCTAAACATCTTGTCAACATCCTCAAAATTTTCTATATTTGGGCACCAATAGGATAAGGGATCACTATATTCTGTCTTCATGATCATCGTCCAAAAAGTTATTATGGATATCGGTACAAGTTATTATCAATTGTAGCACACTTTTCATCCAAGATAGGATCATCATAAAAAAACTCACTGCCACCTGAATAATTTATCTTCCCACTTTTGAAACAATGGCTGGACATCCTAGTATCATCAGATTCTATTATTGTCACTGCTTTAAGTGAGTCACTATCACATGAAGAAGGAAACGTGCCATTAGGTGTTTGAGACCATGAACCGGCCTTTTTCCAACATTGTGTGTCTCTTGGCCAATATTGGTGAAACTGTTTCCTCCTTTCCTCGAATTTTATATTTAGTTGCATTAGCAGTAGTACTTGTAACATCAATTGCTACATGAGGTTTCTTATAACTATCACCCAGTACTGCAAATTCCTCCCCACACTCATCACCAGGATGAGGCCCTGTATGATCATCGCTCTCACCAAAGTCATCCCACACATTATCTTCAAGCTGCAACGTCATGAGCAGACATTTAGACACAATCCTAGATTCAAAAAAGATATAGCGACATGCCAAATGCCCTTGTTCGTCTCATAGAAATTTGTATGAACAGTAGATACCCAATAAGGTAGGGAGAACCAGGAAAAATGTTGTGTTGGATTACAAAAGAGCTCATTTAAAAGGCCACCATTGCTTCTTATCTTTTTTTCTATTTTTCCTCATCCATCTCATTCTATGTGGCTTCAATATTGTTCCCACTTCCATTGCTGGAGACTTTCCCTTCCTCCTGTGGTTCACACTTTTGTTTTGGATTTTTCATGCATTACATCTCTTTGCACGTATTTTGAATATTTAGTAATTTCCCATACTAGCTGCCTTTTATCCTTTTCCTTTCCTCCTCTTTCTGTAAATCCATTTCTTTTCATTTATAGCAAACAGAAAGAAGCAAACACAATTTTTTAAAAATTCGAGTAATAAGTAAGTATGACAACCCACAGGGCCACAAGCACACTTGAACTCTTTCTGGCCAAGTCTTACAAGTTAGGGAAAAAAATAAAAGAAATCTGCGCACATTATACTCTGTACTGATGTTATTCTGAATCTCACAAGTTCTATAGATTAAGAAATTAATTCTGCAATGTAATAAGCCATTTACTTGTAGCATTTGTTTGGCTCGCCCTGGGGGGGTAAAATTAGGTAATAAATAAAAATGACCCAAAAAAAAAAAAAGCCTATCCCTGTTGAAGACAATATTAAATCAAAAATTTGATTTGATTAATATCCTGATTTGATTATATAATTATCAAATTAAGAGAATTGATTTTCATAAATATTGACCTTGTCTGAAAAAGAAGGACCAATGATTTGTATTCGGTCAAACTTGAGAATAATAAAAATGTAGCTCTCAAAGTCTTTGTCCCTCTTTCTCTCTTCTCCATCTCTTTTTTTATTTTATTTTATTTTCCTTCCTGGTGTTAGAACCCTTGACTAACGTCAGGCTCGATCCTGTAGACTGTTTCTTTTGAAGTTTTACTGCTAGCTTTACCTCTCACAAAAATCTTCATTGTCGTTCTACCAAATTTCATCTCAAATCAATGCATTTGGAGTATTTTAATTAGGTTTAAGCCACTTTTTTGTGGGTCTTGGTCTGTTGTGAGCATTGTTTGAAACCCCAGACCCATTTTTGGCCTTTCAATTTTGGTCATATAGTTGACCAAGGCCATATGTAACCCATTGTCGAATCAATCTTTTGGCCTATTGTTAGCCTTTTGTTGGCTTTGACCCATTATTGACCACAAATCTATATTTGATGTCCCACCTGGTAGTCATTTCATCACCAATATCACTTTCATCATCTCATCGACGAATAATCAATGAATATGAAGGCTATACTCAAATTTCAAATTCAATATTTCAAAATTTTTCACTTTGAGTTCGAGGGTGATGTTGAAGATAATATCAAATCAATAATTTGAATTTATTACATAATTATCAAATCAATTGATTTGATTTTCATAATTATCAATCAAGATATTTTATTTTCGAAAATATTTACCTTGTTCCATCTTCATGTAATTTTTCTATAAATAGAGACCAATACTTTACATTCAATTGAGAATAACAAATATATTGCTCTCTCAATCTCTCTCTCCTTTTATCTTCTCCATCTTTTTTTTCTATTATATTATATTATATTATATTTTCTATCAATTCCATTTCCAAAGAAAAGTTCATAGCAGACAATAAACTCTTAGAAAATGGACTTAATCTAAATAAAAATATCTATATATATATATATATCTGACCTCACACATGTACAAGTCTGACATTCCTCCAGATTCTCTATATATCCACCACCCGAGACAAGTGCAGTAGATTCATATGATGTCATGTTTCTGGTGAAGTTTCTCTCTCCAAAAACTGCTTTCCGAGTAAAAAACAAAGAAAGGTAAAATAAGCGGTGATTTGCAATCACGTTGTAAAACCAATAACACTGGTGTCGGTTGAGTAGAAAATAAATGGCAGTGGAATAAATGCGGAAGAAAAAAACTGAAACTAATAGAGCAAGTAGTCATAGTCATATTACTAGAATCAATTGGCCTTCTATTTTTCTCTATACCATAAGTGTGTGCAGTGTGTGCACACACAGTATTTGGAGTAACCGTCTGGACATTAGCAATGAGAACTCAAGAAAAAAGAGCATCCTTTCCTTTTCCAATGTTTTCCCAGTAATCAACAAAACCACGAAAGTCAAGCATGCACAAGTCAATAAAAGAAAAAAGCAACTAGAAGCGTACAGTTTGGAGCCATCAGAGACAAATCAGCAACGATCTCCGAGCAAAACTCACCTAAAAACCAAAAGTTTCCGGCAGAACGAAAATTTCAGAGAGACAAACAGTTGAAAGAAAAACTCGGACAAGGGCAAACACCTTATCCCTGATTCGGCCCTCCGGTCAGACTTCTCTGAGCTTCCATCCAGTCTTGCACGAGCTCCCGGGCAATAAAAGAACAGAAATTGGTTTGTTAAGATTAGGAAAATATGATTTTTAATTTATAGGTAATAGAAAAAGGCCCGACACGTGGAGATGAAATCGAAACGGCAGGCTAGGGCGTTGAGATCCGATCAGTTTCGACGAAGTGATTGGTCCACGTGCCTTTTGTAGGTTCTGTGAGCGTGACACGCGGGCCGGGGACCAATCCTCCGTTGCGGGTGGGGGAGGGAATATTATATTGTTACTATTATTATTAGAAAAATGACTGGGTTACTATTTTTTTATTATTTTTTTATATTTGATTTTTTATATTTTTTAATTTTATTTAATAGTTAAGGAATTGACTATTAGTAAAATTATATATTTTTTAAATTTTTTCTTAATGATTAAGGATGTTAAAAAAATATTTAAAAAATAATAATAAAAAAATAAATACACTATAAATAATAAATAAACAGTAAATAGGTAATAACCCTATCACTACTATTATTATTATACATATAAAGGACCGCCATCAAGGGTTGCTTTAGTAGTTGTAGTTTTTTTTTTTTTATACATAAAATCAAGTAGTTTTATAAAGATAACAGCATAAAAACATAGAGTATCAGGTGGAATAATTATATATGACTAATTGGTGGATTTTTTCATTGTGAAAATTGAGTAAGTATTGAGGAATTTGGAATCTTGGATTAATGAGATATTGTCCAACGCTTGTGTTGCTGTTGCCCATTACGCAAGATCATGCGCGCATCGATTATTGGATCAATATATTTTCCTCACTTTCCAGATCTTGAAAGATTTCAATATATGTTTGATGTCGTTGATGATGGGACTTACAATCCAGTCTTGATCGGTTGAGGAGCTTGAGATTTCTTAAATTACTACACTAGAATCACCTTTCAGAATTATATTATTTATTTCCATTTTTTCTACTTCTTATAGTGCTATTAAAGTTGCTGAAGCTTCGCCTAAGTTTGGGTTTGTGCTGAGAATCAGGTTAGTTTTAGCACTTATAGTTTTCCCTGAACCTCTTCTACAAAGGCGATGATACTATATTGTTCCCTCAGTGTAACATATCAAAGGATAATATCCATGCATTTACTGGGTCTTTGTTTGTTGCTTCACCTATTGAGTTATCAAACTTCCACAACCAGGCTTTCATGTCCTCAATTTTTTTTTTGTATTGATTTGATGAACAAGGTAAAGATTGGATGGACTTATTCATGGATTACTTTGTTTATGAGATGTCAAATGGATTACTTTTTGTCTTTTATGAAAGTTTTAGACGATATTTTTTTAAAATAGCGAGTGAAACTTGCATACCTATAAATTATTTCCCTTAAAAAAATGTCATACAACAAGAAAAATGATAATCAAGAAATATAATGTTTGAGGAAGAGCATATCTAATAATCATCCTGAATTTTATCATTTTACAGTATATCGATTAATGTTGTATATTATACATAATTTATATGTCGACCGGTTCATTGGAACACTTTTTTTTTAATTGGAAATGAGACAATATTAATATTATTGAAAATAATAAAATTTAAAAGAAAAAGTAAAAGTTTCATATATTTTAGATGCAATTTAGAAGAAACTTTCGCTTCATCAAAGCCATCTTCATAATTTGATGAAAAATATATATTTTTCATAAATCCAAAACCTCTCTAACCATAGTCTCACATTGGATTAATTGAAATAATAATATAATATTATTTTTTTAATAATAATATAATATTATTTTTTTAATAATAATATATATTTTTTATATTTTACAATTACACTAACTATATATTAATTAATAACAATATTTCTTCATTCACATATTTCAAAATGAACATAAAAAAGCGTTCGAGAGAAGTGAAAACTGTGGAAAATAAAAATTTAAAAGCAAAACAATTGAGATAATTTTATAATAAAATATACTTTTAAAGATGAACAGTACATCTTTAAATTTAAATATTACTTACTCATAGTTCAAACTTTTACCAAGAAGACCATGTAAATTATTTTTCTATATTTCTTCAAATTTTGAAGACGCATAAGTGCTCTTAGGGTCTTTTTCACAACTATTCCTTTACTACCATTCCTGTTCCGCCCTATGTAGTTTGTAGCAGCCATTAACAGCCAACTCCTCCACTGAAGGTGGGGGAGGTTCAGCCCACCATAAAACTGCCTACTTGATCAACGATCATGGTTCCTCACCCATTCACATCTGGAGTTTTCTAGTTCAAGAGGACATAGACATAGACATAGATCATGCATTCACATGCATATGAGATGGGCAAATCAAATCAAATCAAATCAAAGTCATGTTAATGGTGTGGAATATGTCTTTTACACCGGTCACCGGCCTGCAAGTAAAAATTTTCTGCATGATATTAAGGGACTATTGAAAAAGCATCCATCTTATATTTGTATAGCAACAGCGACCGAATCCTGACATCTTATACCGTACAATAATACAGTGGAACTTCAAAAATGAACAGAGAAGAAATATCCAAAACATAGATCAACAACACAACAGAATAATAGTACATGGTCCAGGATTATACTGGAAGCAAAATTGCCTACTCAGCTGAGCACATAGGATATTTTGTGCAGTCCTGACAAGAGGAACTCTTGGCCTGGTTACCAGCATCAAATTTTACAGGCTAATTTTTCTATAGAGAGATTGGAGTGGGAGTGGAAGAGCTAACAAGCTACTGATGACATAGAACAACAGTAATTCAAATGGTAAATTTGAGAATGTACATCACTTCTTCAAAAGCTTCTGAGAGAAAATCTTCTTAGAATATGGACTGTTGCGTGAAATTGCTTTGTGGGACTCGATTACTTCAACCAATAAGTTGTGGATAGGACCCTGGTAAGAAAAATATCAGGACATTAGTGAAGGTTAACATGATCAGAGATTCTTAGTTATGGCTACTAAGACCTCTGATATACATGCATGAAAAAAGAATAATAGGAATTATTGATGAATAACTCCAATTTCTTTAGATGAGGTGGCAATATCAAACCAACCTTTTTTAATGGGCTAATGGAATTTCTCTTTCCTTTCAGACAAAAAGCAACCAAACTATACTTGTTCCATGATAACCTATTCATCTCTCTTGTCACTTCATTATGCCATCGACTTAGTGTTGGATTTCTTTAGTGTTAGTGTTAGTTCTCTGAGTCGCATAGACCACATGTTTTAGGTTTGATGCTGTGGGTAAAGTACAGGGGACCCTGGTGTGTTTACAATAAGCGATCACAGGGATTTGATTCCAATACCTCAGAAACACGAAGAGCCGTTTGAACAACATAGTTCGCATGGGGATGCTGAAGCAACTGTTCAAAGTGAGAAACGGAGAGCAATTCATGAATGATTCTTGATCGACTTTCATCATTAAATACATCAAGGCATTTTTCAACCACATGGCTGCTGAACTTCTGCGATGAGAGGTGCACATAGTTCCCTTCAAATTGAGAGGACAACTTTGATGCAGCTGAAGGAATTCTTAGCTCCAAGATAAACTGAACAACATAATTTCTACGGGGAAAAAAAAAAATTTATAAGTAAAAAAAAAAAAAACAAAATATGAACAAGAGGCTTCAGGAAAATTAGTATTTTCTAAAATAAAGGAAAGTACAAAAAATAGGCAAAAGAAGAAAGGGTAGACCCAAAAAAGCATTAAAACGTTCAAGAGTTTGGACAACATTATATATATATATATGAATATGAATATATTTAAAATAGGCCTTCGAAGTGGTGGAACACCCTCCTGAGCTGAAGAGAGAGCTTCTGCATCTCTGTCCAAGAGATACGATTCAGTATCTGAATCTGAAGGAATGAAGAGGCGGCCACTTCCCCTGCCCTGAGTAGTAGACAAGGTCCTTTGTTACAATATTCAATTAAAAGACCAAATTATCATACAAGCTCATTTACTTGCAAACACAGTTTCACCGGGAAAAGGTAAAAGACTGGAAGGGGAGAAAAAAATGCAGGCAAGGGTGTTGTACGCCAATTTATGAACCCTGAAGTTCAGCTTTTCATTAGCCTTCACAGCTATACGATCCCCCATATGCATGTCCAAGGAGATGTTCAAGGACATAAATGGAGCTCATAGGGATAATTGTTTTTCAATACATTGGCATATGGTTGGCCAATTTATTCCAATAATAACACCAAGAAGACAATGATCATGACTAGAAAGAAATTGGGTTTGGGTTGAAAGACTATCAAGAATAATAAGGGGTTATACATTTTCAGTAATTGTACTAAAGCTAAGTTATCATCAGTAGGCTTAGTAGGAAGCATGGGCTAGATGCAAAAGATCCTAGGCTTGAAATCCAAACAGATATTTCTAGTGTGCTTGTCGACCAACTTTCTAATTCTCAGAAAACTTGACCACCCAATGTGTAACTTTTAATTGATCAAATTATCGTGAACTGAATCAGCATGGGTCAAAATTTTGGTACTGAGAAAAAAAAAATAAAGAAGCAGCTTTTGATTTGTTGATATCAGGACAAGTCCTTAATATCATTGTTAGTAAAAATATTTTTGAATTGATTACCCATACGCATCTTGAGCCAGCAGAAGTCCATTGGCCGAAATTTCTGCAACCAAGCTTTCTTGAAGTTCCCCAGTCGAATGGCTGATGCATCGTTGCAAAACACAACATCCATGTTGATGAGTTCCAAGGTCAACACAATGCTTTGCAGCAGCAACAAATATAAACTGCCAAATATAGACATGAAAGGGAAGTGTAAACTATAATGAGAAAATTTGACATAAAAATGAGCAGAAATTGCAAAAAACCAAAAATTGATTCTTAACACTTTTGTGTTCTTTTTATATAAGTTGCAACAAGGGGAGGAGGGGAGTGTGGCTCTAAACATGATCATAAGTACACCTTATTAGCATCCAGAAGGCGATTTTTTCAGTCGTGGAACAAATTAAGGCCTTCTGATTCATGCACTTATAATCAATTAGAACACCAACTTAATTGCAATAAATGCCTCAATCTAGGATTGAAGGTTACAAGCAATTACCATTTCTAATCACACACAAAATAAAATCACCATGAGATATGAACTACTACTGACTCTTATCAGGCAGATGCACTTAAGCTGTGGTAGAAATTGTCAATTCCATTTTTCATGTGGATGCAATCATTTTATGTTAAAACTAAAATTCCCACCATCATCTACTGGGTGCATATATGGATGCCCTGACTATATGTATTAAAGAAGCTTCCTGAGACTTTTATGGAAAAAAAATCATCATGCAAGGAATATGTGGCGTTAAACACTTACAAAAAAATCTGTGGTGTTAAACTAACTGTATACAAGTCATATGTCCCCAAAAGGCAATACCACTTCTAGTTTCAAGTATATATGTTCATATAAATTTAAGAACCTCAGAGAATTTGAACGAAACCATTATCCTATATCAGATGTTTCCTCAAGGACCTCCTTGTTTTCAATAGCCAAATTTATGTTTCCCAGCTCTCGTATTGTGGGTCAGTGCTTGAAATAAGTCCATGATGGATGCATTACAAACTTCTCTGCATGCATACCCATCTCTTGGCCATTGATTTCATATTTTTAAACACACTATCTTTACTTTTTGGTATATATCACTTCTGAGTCATGTATCTGCACAAGCTCAGCTCTGAATCTTATGTAAGTGATATACTACAGAGGAGCATGACAAGATACAGTTTCCAAAGCATCTTAGAGATTTACTTTTTGGGTGTGCTATTCTATAGAGGACCAAAACAATCCAACAAGATTATGAAAAGTTAATTCAGATTCTTCTATATGTTCTAATGCTTACATGAACTCCCATGCCATGCTCTTTTCATGGTAACTAGGTAGTTCTGATTAAAAAATGCACCTCTAGCGGTGAATGGCAATTTATCCTAAAACAACATGTGGCCTGATTGTATCGCTGATAAGTAACTGTACTGCTTGCAGTTATAAATGCTACAAACAATCAAACAATTAGTAAGTGCCCCAAACTCAATATAAGCTGAATTAATTATCTTTTTGCCAAATTAAGTTGGAATAGAAGCATTTATAAGACAGCAATGTAGTGGATTATCAAAAACCATTCAGATATTTTTGTGTGTGTGTGCGTGTGTGGTGTGCTCAATTGGAATATTTTGCCGCACTTGCCAATATCTGATTATTTAAACATGTTGTATGTTATAAGAACAGAGGAGTAGCAATTAACTTCTTTTAATTTTGTGGACTGTTGTACATTTGTTTCCCTATCAATAATTAACGCCAACAGTAGTTGTTATCAGTTGCAGAGATTAATTTTGCATCAGAAGAAAACACCATCCGTGCTGCATATTTTTTGCAAGTTTAGAGCAGCATAAACAGAAACTAAAAAATAATCAAGAGGTACTAAAAAATAATCAAGAGATCTAGCAAGATTATTTCATTACATGATAAGAGCAATCTTATTTTGAGGATCACTTTTTTTTTTTAGGTTATTCACAAACAAAAGGTGAAAGTGCACTGTCTTACTGGAATGCAGTATGCTATAATTAAGTCAGGAATGCCACATTTAGGTTGGAGTAAAACACTTCAGAGTAGAGAGCATATTTGGCTTATATAGTCGAATCTAACAAAAAATGGGATCAGTTTTTAATTTGTTCCTCAAAATTAAAAGTTAGCACCAATGTTCATTTATATATTTATTAAGTCGATAT